>CAHIKZ030001501.1:362500-492083 GCA_903632075.3 Acanthosepion pharaonis | reverse complement strand
CTTCTGAAGATGACTATTATTACCTCAAATTAATTCCTCTCAAAGTGATTTCCACACTAACTGAATCAGCCTCAGGTAAACACAAAAATTGGCATTATTATAGGAGAGTAATCAGACTTGCCTTGGTTTACCTGAATTTGAATATTATAAAGGTATGAAAGAGAGAATGTTTCTTTTTAAGCTTCCAAACCGTTTATATTTTGAAAGTGTAAATTTATAAATTAAAAAGCAAAAGTCTGTGCTCAGTATTTAGGAACAACAAAAATAAAAAAAATGAAAATAAAAAAAAATAAAAACATGCAATAAACAACAGAAAACAAGGCAGCACTTTCATGTGCAGATTTATTTATGAACAAAAATATACAGAAGTAAAAAAAAATTAAAAAATATTTAATTAAAAAAAAATCTCTACTTACTGTTATAAATTGTGGTAATAAACCAAATGTTAAACAAGAACATTAAACAAATGATTGAGTTGGAGAAGAAAATGCTGGAGGATTGAGATCAACCATAAACAATTCTGGGAGTGTTGATATTAACCCTAAAGACTGTTGGGGGTTTATATCAACTGTAAAAAATGTTTGGGGGTTATATTAACCAGAAAAAAATAAAAAATGTTGTGGGTGTTGAGATCAACTGTAAAAAAAAATGTTGTGGGGTTATATCAAGTGTAAAAAAATTTTACAATTTACAATTTTATATAAAGTTATGAAAATACATACTGGACTCAATTTTGACATGATACCAAATCCATATTCCATCCAGTGAGGATCAGTGTTGCTTCTCTATATTCTCTGGTGTAGGAACACATTTTTTTCTTTTTTAAATGCTATATATAATGGTTTTTCATATAAAATCCAAGTATCAAATTTTCCTTGAGAATTTCAGTGTCATTCCTTCTCCAACTGCCAAATGAAACATAACCACTTACCTATGAGAAGATCCTGTTAGAATATTTTCCATAATATCCGGATGTTCTTTAAAGTTGTCTACAGATCTAATCACTAAAGTACTACCACTGCCCCATAATAGTTGTTACATTTTGTATATAAAATGTATCTTCAAATGTAACAACAATTATGAAACAGAGGTAGTATTTCAATATTTGTTCATTTGTTAAAATACCCCAACTGATGCTGTCCATTCTTGCATTGGTCACATTTTCATTAAATTTTAAAAACTTCAAACCATTATTTTTCTTGTTCCAAAAGGTTGCATTTTGAGAATTTTATTCACTTTCATTATTAACCACTTGGAACTGACTGGTACAAGATCTTATGAGAAATTTCTTAATTCTGGAATAGTTAACAAAATACTGTAACTATTTATGCTATTCTGAAAAAATGCAATTTAATTTATCTGTCTTGGTTAATAAATTCTAGTTATACATAATTTCACAAAGTGGCAATATTTATGCCACCTGTTAGTAAATGTGATTTAAACAGTACCTCATAAGCAATATTTTGACATTTACAAATGGTGGCATCCAGGAAGAAATGCCATGAAAATACTTGAGAAATTTTGTAGTATTTTTGCATATCCTGGGTCTTATTCTGGCTGTGAATCAAATGGTGGTTAATACTTAGATGATAATGAAGGCAGTGAGAGCAATGATTGTGCTTGAGTAGCTAACAAAACAATTCACTTATATGATATCACACATTGACAATGAGAATATAGTGAAGAAAGAGTGATGTTTTTTTTTTAATTAAAATTAAGTGAAATAAAATTCCAATCTCAAGTGGTTAATAATTTTGTTTTCAAATCCTGTATTACATTGTAATATTTTAAATATTTTTTTTTATGCAAATGAAAAAAATTGATAAATTTTATAATGAAGTTAGATAAAATAAGGTATGTAAAAATATCTACATTAAGATATACTTTTTTCTCTCTCCCTCTCTTCCCAATAAGCTGAGGAGTTTTCAAACTATTAAGTAGTATAGATGTAATATAGATAAACCCCAAACCAGATAGCAATTAAATATCTTTGCCATTGTAGTGGGTTAGCATGTTTTATAAGGTTTTGAAATTCTTTCATATCTGAAAATTTTAAAATTTCCTAGCAAATTGCAACAGATGAACTTACCATAGAAGAAAAATATACAAACTTAAAAAAAAAAAAGAAAAAAAAGCAAGCCGATGAGAACCTACAGTGATTCTTATTTTTAAACATATCACCTCTTGACTGCATTAGTAAAATGACTGCTTACTTCCTGATCTTGCAACAGTTAAATGTTTGCAAATATAAAAACAAAATCTCTCTGGCTTATTTTATGGTAATATCACAGATATAGTTTTTATTTTTTTAACTGTGGACAATTCAGAGATAGGAGGAAATTGTTAAAAATAAAACATCCCTATTGAACAAAACTAACTGTTTTGCACTCTGTATTGCTTCCTGACAGCATTCAAATAATCTGTAGTAATGAGCATAAGGAAAAATATTTTATAGAAATCCTATTTATGGATCCAAAATAATAAAAAGACTGATATGAAATAGGCTGCTTAATTGCAAAATAAATAATGAAAAAAAAAAAAAAAAAAAAAAAAAAAAAAAAGTATCAGAAAAGGTAAGAAAGAAAAGAAAAAAATGATTTAAAAATAATTTCTTCTATACAAAAAAGAAAAGAAAATGGTAAAGTAAAAAGCAGGAAAAAAAAAAAAAGGATTTAAAAATAATTGCCTCACTTTTCAAATACTGACACAAATCTACTTTTGGCGATATTTTTAAAAATCTTTTACTAATATGCTCTTAATCATTTTTGGAAACTCGGTGGGACAGAATGTAGTAAAGTTTGAGTTCATGCCTTTTCAAAAACATCTGCATAAAATATGTTATCAGCAATTGGTTAAGCATCTCACTTCACACAGCCTTCAGATAAACTATATGGCTTTTGCTTCACTTGGTCAACTAATAATAACAGTTCTTATTGAATTTGTCCATCATGATGTAGTAAGAATAGTGATAGTCAGTCTATGGCTTTAGGTATCTCAAAGGCATTTTACAGGATTTGGCATATTATTCTTCTTCACAAACTGAAGGGTTATAGTAGCCTCTGGTTGAATTTTTGATTTGATCCAATCTTTCTTAAATTGGGTAATGAAAGTCATGTTGAACAGCCAGACTACTAGATCCTTTCATATGAATGCGGAGGTGCTTCAGATTTCTATCCTTGGACTTACATTGTTTATTATCTTCATCAACAACTGATATCATCAATTCACAATTCGGTATTTATGAGGATGACAACTATTTACACCTTAATAGTAAATCCAATAGGTTTGATAAAGTAAAACTAGTAGCTGATCTCTAAAATGAAATCCAATCAGTTGTTAACTGGGTCAAGAAATGATTTGTAAATTTTAACACCTCAAAATTTAAACTCCAATCTTTTAGTTATCATAGAAAACCATTTTTGCCTTCTATCATTTTAATAGCGTTAAAACTTTTTACTTAATTCTTTATTCCCTTATTTTGATAACATAGGTCGTTTCTCAAAACATTCTGTCAACAGAAAATAAATCATCTGGGACAGGTTCAAAATCTATCCTTCAAGAAATACTATTGTTTTCTTGCAACTACATTTAATAATTTCTATTATTTTCAAATTGTATCCCCGCAAAGCATGTGAACTTGATGGTATCCCTGCAATAATCCTTAAGAAATGTGCTCCTGAGCCAACTTCTGTTCTCTTTAAGTTCTACAATAAATGCCTTGCTGCTTCTTGCTTTTCTGCTTGTTGGAAATCCTTTCCTGTAGTTCCAGTCTTAAATAACTCACGTAAACCGTCTGATTTATCTATCAGACTAATAACTTTATGTGTCTTTTTGGCAAAGTACTAGAGGCTCTAATTAACTCTGAATTGGTTAAGTCTCTGACATGACAGGGTCTTCTATCAGATAAGCAATATGGCTTTCACTTCTCTAGGTTAACTGCTAATGTGTTAATGATTATTGCTGAAAAAGTCTATCAAGCTTTAGATAAGAATGGTGTTGCTTTGGATATCTCAAAGGTATTTGACAAGGTTTAGCATGCTGGTGTTTTTTACAAGTTGAATGGTTTTAACTGATTCAGTCTTTTTTATCAAGTCACAAAATGAAAGTTGTCTTGAATGGTTACTCTTCTAGATCTTTTTCCATAAATACAGGGCTTTATCCTTGAACCTAAATTGTTTCTAATTTTCATAAATGACTTTCCTAATGTCATCAGTTCTCAACTTAGTATGTTTGTTGATGACAGCTATTTAGCTGTCTTAATAGTAAATCTGATCAGTTTGATATGGTCAAATTGGCAGCTGAACTCAAAAATGACCTACAATCTGTTATTAAAATGGGGGCAAGGAATGGTTTGTTAATTTTAATGCCTCAATAACAAAACTGCATTCTTTTAATCATTTTAGAAAACCCTTTTTACCTTCTATCAGCATGGCTGATGCTAACCTCCAGAAGAGTGACTTCTTGTGCCTCCTCAAATTAATGTTTTCAACTGACATGAAATGGAAAGAGTATATTGAATCAATTGTTAAGTCTGCAACTAAGAAAGTTGGTTCACTATGTCATGATAGATAATTTTTCCTCACCAGAATATATCTTACATATTTATAAGTCTACCATTCATCCTTGCTTGCTACCACATCTGGTCAGGTGCTCTTGCTATATATTTAGAGATTCTTGATAAAATCCAAAGAAGAATCTGCAATGTTATTGATCCTGAGTTGGCATCTCAGCTTCAGTTCCTTTCCCACCACCACAATGTAGCTTCTCTATGCTAAGAGTTTCTTCTATCGCTCGCACATCTCGCTTGTGGAACTCTCTTCCAGTGTCTTAGTTCCCAGTCAACTTTGATCTTCAAAAGTTTAAATGCAATGTCATTCATTATCTTTTGTGCTTTTAATTCTTGTTCTTTTATTGTCCTCTCTCCTTAATAGTAGTTTTTCTCATTCTCTAATACTCAGTAATCCCTTGTGCTAGTGACTGTCTTGCTTGAGGTAAAATGATTAAAAAAAAAAAAAAAAAAAAAAAAAAAAAAAAATAAAATAAAATAGTATTCATCTACATCTTGTCAAATTTTATGAGTCAATGATTTTCACAATAAAATTTGTACTAATATTGGTAAAATTTTCAGGATATCCTTATATTTAAGTGATAAATATACCAAGTGAGTTTCAGTTTATAATATCTATTTTCATTAGAAATATTTAAAATAACTTATTTAATGGTATGATATTTTTTTAAACATCTTGACAGTTGCTAATCATATAAAAATATAGTTACTGATACAGAGTTTTTTCTTTGTTTTGTTTTTTCTGATATATAAAGATTGTAATGGTTCATAAAAAAGTGAAAAAATATTACAAAGTTATTTAATGGGAATGCAATGTCAGAAATTGCAAAAAGGATGAACAGATATAATCTAATAATTACAATAACAAATTGAAAACATTGAAAGTATGAAAAGGAAAAACTAAAAATATCCCCAAAAAAGATTTAAGAAAAATTAAAAGGGTAATGGATATAAAATGTGGATTATCTAAGGAATACTTGAAGAAGCTGATACTATAAGTGTAAAAAAAAAAAAAATTAATAGTGGCTAAGAAAGTAACTAAAGTCAACCTCAGAAAAAGAAATTTATGCAAAGAAGTACATGAAAACTGATATTTTTTGTATCAGTTTCTGGGATGAGGAGTTATTATTTATATAAAATAGGATTGTCCCTACCATCAATTGACTTCTCTGCAAGAACCAGAAATGATTTAGAAGAGGTAGGTCAGCAACTGTTCAAATCCTCTCCCTTTGCTGCATACTGTTTTGTTGACTTTTACAAGGCATTTGATTCCATCAGCAGAGATCTCATGTTCAAAATCCTCCAAATTTATGGTATACCTTCCAGAATTGTTGAGGCAATTAGAGTTCTGTACAGAAACACCACTGCCACCATTGTATCACCTGATGGTGAAACTGATTGCTTTGAAGTTAAAGCAGGAGATCTACAAGGGGACACATTTGATCCTTTTCTGTTTATAATTGTTCTGCACTATGTTCTGTGTATTTCTCTCAACAACATGAAGGAAAAAGAACTCCTTTTGAAACCATACCCGAGTAGTTGTTATCCTCCACAATACTTTAATGACCTTGACTTTGCCAATGAGCCTGCATTAATTTCTCAATGTATTAGGGATGCAGAATCTTTGCTGCAATCACTCGAGCAAGCTGCAAACCAGGTAGGTCTCTATTGCAATGTAAGAAAGAATATATTACAATCTTCCTAAATTAAAGTAACTCAATAAATAATACATCCATCAAAAGAGTTGAGGAGTTCAAATATCTTGGATCTCACATAATAGATTCCCAAAAAAACTTCAACATACACAAAGCTCTTGCATGGGATGCATGTAAAAACCTACACAAGATTTGGTGCTCAAAGCTTCCATCCTTCTTAAAAGTCCAAACCTTTCGAACATTGATTAAACCAGTCCTACTGTATGGATCAGAAACTTGGACATTGTCTGCTTGTCTTGAAAGACAACTGGATGGAACATGTACAAATCTACTTAGAAAAATCCAGAACATCAGCTGAAAATCCCATGCAACACTTAACACAATTTACGAAGAACTGGGACCAATCTTTCTTAAGCTCAAACAAAAACGATTACAGTTTGCTAGCCACTGTCACTAAGCAGACAGGGAAATTGTCTCATCCTTACTATGTCATCCTTCTGGAAGTGTCTTCTCACAAAAATTGACTTTCCCAGATACCATAGCTTGAGACTATGGGTTGGATTTTGGGAATCTGGAGATAGCAATACAGGACCGAACAGTGTGGAAAGGGATTGCCAATTGAGTTCTGACCAACCATAGGGAGGTCAAAGGATGATGATGATTATTTACATTATTTTCAACAGACAATTTTCCACATTATCACATTTTGGCCATTATGCTCTCTGGCTTTCATCAGGAGCTTGTCATTTCGGGTAACCTTTGGGGAATTTTGAACTGAACCCTCTATTTAATCTATGGAGGTAGATCATTCTATGCTAGACAAGAGGCTTATAGAACAAGAACAAAGAGCTCAGTTTGAATTCCCTGAAGGTTATCCAGATCGACAAGCACTTGATTAAGACTAGAGAGCACAACTGCCAAAATGCTGTGATAACAACAACAAAGATGAGGAAAATTGTCTGCATGTAAATAATGAAAATGGATCCCCCAACAGTAATTTTTATTGAAGTATGTAGAGTTACATTGGATAGATGTAATAGCAAGATAGAAGCTGGATTATTCATGAAAACAGTCAAACAACATGATTTAGAAGACAACAGTGAAGAGAGGTAAAATTTTGGGCTTGTTTTATTGGCAGTATAATTATCAGTCACTTTAAAATTGATGATGGTATCAAGATAAATGCAGAGAATTATTGAAACATCTTGGACAAGAGGTTTTTCTTGAAAGAGGTTTTGTCATGCAAGATATATTCTCTTTCACATTCAGCAAATCTGACTGTTGCCCACCTTACCCTAAAATAGTTTCAAAGATACAAAATTAATGGAATGGATTCAGCCTTTGCAACAGAAACTTTATAGTCTATCACTAGAAGAGATGTATATGACAATGGAAAAATATTTAAGCAAGGAAGATCTCTGAGGAGTAGTAAAAGTTATTGCAATTAATGTTAAATTTGAAATTATAAAACTGTTAAAATCAACAAAGACTTATGAAGGCTATAGAATATGATGAAACTTATATTAACATATGAAATTATTATTTAGTTATTTAGGTCAATTAAATATCTCTTAGATTTATTTATAAATAAAAAAATGTTTCACTTAGTTTACATAATAAAACCTTCAAAACAAGTTGTTATTAATATCTTTTAATAAAGGGAAATACTATAAGCTGGAATTCACATGGTAGATTTCTCATATGAATATATCTTGAAAATTTTACAGACTTCAATTGCTTAATATGAATTTTATTATGAAAACATTGACTTGAACAATAAAATCTAAAATAGTATAGTTTTTACAGTAGATATCATGCACAGTTTTATTTTATTTATATCTTTTTTTCTGAAAAAGCAAATTGCGGAATTATTATTGTTAGACATTATCCAAATCTAGGAAAATATTTCACATGTTTTAACATTTTATCATTTGATTTCTAACATTATAAACATTGAACTTATATGCATACAGATTTGCATTAAATTTTGAGAAAATAATTTTTGTAAAACAAACTGTAAAAAAATTACACACATACTATAATGCAATGTTTCAAATTAGCTTTAAGATGCTTAGTTTTGATGAGAAACCATTTAGAAACCAAGCAAGAAAATGTAAGGAAAAAAAACTGTACTGAAACTAACAATATTTCTTGACTAAATATAGAAAAAAATGATTTTTCTTTATAATTTATTAGCTAAATTTCAAAGTAAATATGAATGAAAAGTTTGTAGATAGTCAATATTCTCAAGTAGTTAGGCAGAAAAAAAATGCATTCAAATTTATTTCACACATTAGTTACCATGCACTATCACAAAAACAAATATCAGTACAAATCAAACAATTTGTTCATTCCTAAAATTAAATATGTCTTTTGGAAGTAGTTTATATAAAAAACAGTTAAATAAATGGTTCAAAATTTTGGCTATCAAAGAAATTTAAAATCCCTAGAATTGTCACACTGTTACATTGATAAGATCTATTTGAGTACAGTAACTAATTTACTTCTATATTTGATGTAAACTTCCACAAATATGCCCCCTATATCTCACAGAGAAGTCTATGAGAAGCAACACCTAGCATTATGAGACTATGGCACCTATATTCCAGAGAAATCTACAGGGTTATAATAGCTGTTTGATTTATCCCCAAATATGGATGACACAGATGTGGTTTTAGATTGGATACCTGTGCAGCAGATGTTACACTACAGTGATATTTTGGTGACGTTTTAGTCCACATACTGAGGCACATTCTTTTCCACATTCTCAGCAAGTAGAAATGCCATATAATGTAGAGTGTATGTATTTATGTATGTATGTGACTTCTTTGATAATTTTTGAGGCCTGCCCCACTTAGATGTGATCACATTCATTATATGTTAGATCAAACCATGCCAACATTCTCAAGAAAATTAACATCAAGGCCCTTACTAACATCTCTTGGGTTTTTCATGTGAAACATGATTCCGTTCAAAGTCTCTTACCATTGTGCACCGTTTTCCTCCAAGACGAACAATCTAGACCTTGGTTTTCCCAATCATTGTGTATGATGTTGGCCTCATCTAGTGTGTTCTTGAAAATCTTTATACCTCAGTTTCAATTTGTGTGTTGGCCTAAATGATTAACATATATACATACATACATATATACATATTATGTATATACTATGGATGTAGTAGGCATCATAAAATTTTTATAGTTCTCAGCCATCTTTTGATATAATAGTAACATTCATACCTGTGCACCAGCTATGTCGGAGTTTTAGATGGTGATGCATACTGCAATATGGTTCAGTGTGGGGAAAGAGTCCAGTGCAAACTTATATCACAGATGCAGACAACTTTCTTTTGTTCAAAAATTGGAGCCATTCTATAGGGGGTGAGTGTGTGAACTTTTGAGAGGCAGGATGTTCATTTTGGAGAATTCCTGTGCATGTTGAATATGACATGTCAAATGAAAATTCCTATAGTTGTAGACCAGGTTCTGGATGATTGTGTAGTAGAGATGCTCAATATGATTGATGCATAAGGGTAGCAAAGACTGCCAGCTCAGTGTCCACAGCACAGATCTGAATAAGTGTTGTCTCAGGATAGTCAACACAGATAATTAGGAATTGTTGTATCTCTAGTAAGACTTACAGCACAAAACGGTCATCCATGTCTTTAGATGGTTACCCTGGGGATTGAGTAGTGTTCAGTGATGATAGCAGTTTCTGTCTTTATGTAAGTCATAGTTGTTTGTCTGTGCAATATAGATCCAGAGGAGTAACATCTAGAGTGTATTCACCCACAACATTGAACCACAAAGCCTGGAAGCACACTGTGTGGTGCCACAAGTTACAGCTCTCACTTGTTTTTGGTCTTTGTTAATGGAAAATCAATTAGCACCAACTATACCCAGGAAATTGTTTAACCTATTCTGCTGCCATTTCTGCAACAGGAAGGTAATATACTTCTTCGGCAGGATGATGTCCATGGTATTCAACATGCTTCACAAGATGTCTGACAACTTCCCGACCAGTACAATTACTAGACCTGTCTCTCTCAATATATGAAACAACACTTGACTTGTTCAGTTAGGCCATCTGAATCTCTTGCTGTATTGCAACAACATGTGCGGAACAATGTTATGAAACAGTATTCTCTATCTATATGATCATATTCATATGAGAGTAGAAGCAGGAGATAATGCCTGAGGAGGATATACAGTGCATTAATATAATGGATACTGTTGATACACTCTTTATGTTGATCTGTATATGTAATCATTTAATTTCATCCTGATATATTACCTGTATATTTAATGTCAAGTAAATTGACACATATTCAGAATATTGCAATTTTAGTGTGTGTGTGTGCGCATTAATTTGAACTGGCAGGGATCAAACCTACATCTTCCATTGTAGAGGAAACGACTGTTGGATCCAGTGTGCCTTACCACTCAGCCACTAAGAACATCACAGCAAGCAAAGGGAAAATAGAACCTTGCTTGCTGTGCTTCATGGCCAAGCAGGAATGCATACTGGATCAAAAGATAATTTCCCCTAGAAAGGGAGATGCAGGTTTGATCCCTTCTGCAGAATGCATTTCCTTTAATAAGATTTCTCAAATGTGCAAGATAATAGATGTAATACAAAATTTAATAAATAAAAAATGGGGCGTCTGTTTCAAAAACAAAGTACCTACTATAATAATGTTTGAAGTGATATGTATTTGCATGCTCTGACAGAAAATATATATTCATAGGCCAGTAGATATAATTCACATTGTTTAAAAAATGTGATATCTACTCAAACATGAGTATCCACTAAAATAAAATTTGTAGTTATATATATTTGTATCCAAGTGCCGATAACTTTATTTTACAGTGAGATGGTAAATAATAAAAAATTAACAGATAACCTATCATTCGAAGGCTAAGTAATTATATAAAACATACTTACATGCATAAGTTTTCCAGTTTTTAATAACTAAATACTATCATTAAAAGAAATTTTGGGGTATGAGTTTAAAGAAAAAAACATTTCTTATAAAACTTGATTTCTTGAAACATGTTGACAGTTTATTTAAAAACCACTAAAATTGTAACAAAATGAAAGTTAAAAATATTCATAATTATTATTTAAATGTTAAAAAAAAAAAAAAAAATATATCAACATAGGAAAATTGTTTTCTAAACTCAATAAGCTCCAATTTATTTGGGACCAAATTATATTCACTAAGAAAAATCAAATGTGATAGAAATTTAAAATAAAAAGTATCAAATGATTTTTTTAATATTTTTCACGCAGCATACTAAGAACTATTTTGGTAATTAAATAGTAAAGAAAAAAAAAATTAGTTTTCTAAATAGTGGTATTCTGATACATGCATGTGAAATGCAGAAAAAAAAAATTATGACATGCAATCTAACTACTTTTTATATTCAACAAAATCTGATCATCAAACCTGTTAAGTTTTGAAAGGTGCTACAAATACTGAAGAACATTTAAGTGTAACTTAAATGCCACCCACTTGCAACAGATACCAAACCAGACAACATGTAAAAAGTATCTATTGATGTTCTTCCAGATAGTAGTTTTAAGTTTTTCAAAAATATTGTTAAAGTGCATAAAATAATATTAATCAATTTATTAAATTACAAACACTGAATTTTATGTTAGTTTGTAAAATTCTCAATGAAACAAAATAAAACATGCACTTTTAAATATTATGTCAAGACTGCAAGAAAAAAATTCACACAAGGAAAGAAAATTATTTTTTTTATAATTTTTAGCTCAATAGCATTTGACAAGATCAACTATTTCCAAGTATTTGTTAAAATTTATTATTTGTTAACTTTATTATTACTGCAAATATAAGTATATAATGAAGGTAAGCTATTTCATTTAGATTACGTATGAACATTGAAAACAGAAAAAAAAAAAAAAAAAAAAAGCCTCATATTAAAAATGTTTCTTGTATTGAAAACTTGCATGTTCTTTATGAATAGTTGTGGTTCTAAAAAAAAAAACCAAAAAAAAACCCTTACATAAAAAATATCAGTAATATGTTAATCCGGATGTCTATAGTTACTGTATTGTTGGTTTTTAAGACTTTGACTACACAATACAGAAAAATGTATTTTAATTATTATATATTTTACAAATTACTCTGATTAAAAAAAATCTACATTATATTAATAAGCGTAATTTTATTCATTATAACAAACTAGAATTTTTTGAAACACACTGACACGTGTTGAAATCCTCGCAGTATTTAGTGGTGTTGAAGTTATTGCTAACATTTTTTGGTGAGATTTACAAACATTATGCTTCATTCAATTTTGCAAGCCAATCAATGAAATTTGAATAAGCTGATATATATATATTTTTTTAAATTCTTTGAAAAAAAAAAAAAAAACTAATTTATGGTTTAATAATTTAATTATATAGAACTTCATGGTAAACACGTTTTAAAGAAAATTTCATTTTTTTTCTTTTGAACAGCAAAAAAAAAAAAAAAAAAAAAAAAAAAAATTCTTAAGAGTTCTTACTCTTGAGCATGCAAATTACAACTGGCCATGTGTAAATATTTCTTTCTGGAGCCAAATTCCAACTATTTTGAGGCATTTGGTTTTGTGAGTTGTTTATAGTTCTTGTAAACTGGAAATGAGATTCTAGTATATATATAAAATGCTTAAAGAAAATATAAGCTAAAAACAATATTGCATTTTTATTAAAAAAGTATTTATTTTAATCATTAAATTGTTTTTAAAATAGTAGAAGTATGTTAGATAATAAAAATTTTTCCAAAAAAATTAATTAAAATTTATTGTACTAAACTACACACCTTAGTAAAACCAACTGTACTTTGTACCCCCTTACCTGTTTGCACTTCTCCCCAAAATTTGGTTCTGATCAGTCAATGTATGGATATTTTAGGTGTGAAAGACAGATGATTTAATTGAAGGCACAGAATTTTAACTATAGATTTAAAATAAGAATTGCCTCACAATGAGGCAATGTTTGGCGATATATTTGATAACTATATCTGCAGGAACTGTTTTCCTCTTTTCATTGTTTACAAGAATATGAAAAAGAAACCATATGAACTGAAACTAACAATTATAAATAAGAACCTATTGCTTTAAAAATTGTTTTTATTTGTAAAATCGATGACAATGGATCTATTCACAGTATCTGAATTTTTAAAACAAGCTAGAATTTCCTATTCCCACAAACCCAACAATTTTCAAGATATAAAAAAGAATAAACATTAATATTAAATAACTTTTTGCAACTAATTAAAATAGAAAAAAAAAGAATCATCAGATTTGTTAAAAACCAAGAATATATTTTCTGAAGTGTCTTATTTACATGCAGATAACTATCCACATGTTTGTTGTCATCATAAAGTTTTGGCCATTGTGATCTCCAGCCTTATTCAGGTGCTTGTCAATCTGGGTTACCTTCAGGGAATTTCGAACTGAAACCTTTATTTATTCTACAGGAGTAGATTGTTCTAGTTCATATTTAGTACTAAGTAATAATTAGACTAGATATCCCTAGATATTGGTCAGTAGAACAAAAATAATCTACCCACTGAAAAAAAAAAAGAAAAAAAAAAAAGGGGTTCAGAAGATTACCTGGATTGACAAGCACTTGATGAAGGCCAGAGAGCACAACAGCCAAAACATTGCAATAACCATAAGATAGATGAAGACAATAGCCTACATGTAAATATGTAACTCCTCATCCTAGTAAATAAAAATACGCAACTCCTCATTTCAGAAATTCAGCAATAAGGTATGTTTTTATTATTGCAGGTTGAAGTGCTTCTGAAAGATTTGCAATATTTTTAAGGAAGACCATAAAAGAACACATTAGAATGTTTATAATTATTTTGCTAAATTATGTAATTGCTATTTAGCCAATGAAAGCATCATTCAAAGATTAATATATTGGCCTAGAAGCAGCCATGGAATTTTTCAACACTGACAAGATGCATTTGAAGTAAATGTCTATGCAGATGTGTATTTGATCAAAAATATCACCATTTTTTTAACAGTTTAAAATATATCCAAGAAAATGGTCTTGAAAGTTTAATTTGGTAAATTTATGCATTATTGTTATGTATAATTTATAGCATTGTTGCTTGGTTGTGCTGGACTGTTTTGGGAAAAATAGGAAATGACCAGAAAGGTGTTGATGGTAATTCCTCATGGCATTTTGGTTTCAATCATATATTTTGCAGTACAGACTAAACTAAACACTTCAACACACAATATAATAAATAAACGTCATGAAACAGGTTGTATTGTTATCTACATTGGTTTGGAAATAACTAAGCATAGGCTATTTTATAACATAAAAAACAATACTAGGGACCAACATTTCATGATGTTTTGAATATATATATATATATATATATATATATATATATATATATATATATATATATATATATATATAGCTGGCAATGTAAGTTTCATAAAGATGTATAAAGATATCTATGACAAATGTTAAAGTATTCATATTTAAGTAAAAATATTTTTTCAAGTTGTTTAAAATTACAAATTAAAAAACTCAAGCTGAATTTGAAATATAAATAATTTAAATTTGCCTAAATTTTGTATAATTAATATGGTTTATTTCCTTATATCATTTTTCAAGTTGACTTTTTTCTTTTTTTAATTTTCTTTTAAAAAAAAGTTTTAATAAGGCCAGTATATTTATATGCTCATCACAATCTAATTTTGAAAATGGGATTGGATAAACATTAATGGAAAAAGTTACTCAGACATATTTTTGTTGATGTTTGTTGTTAATATTTACATTAATGGGAGAATATGATACATAAATTCTATATACAAGATGAATAATTGAATAACAAAATGGGGAAGAATCCACAAGAAACACATAGGGGGTAATTTCTAGGAATTTAAATAAAAGAATATAAAAGGGATCTCTTAAGAAACAGCACACTCAATGCATTAGTTGTTCATCACAAGGAGTCTGGTCAATTTCACCTTAAAGAATGCAATTTTAATAAAAAAATAGATTTTTTTAAAGCAAAAATGTATAGAAAGTGCATTAATTTCAGAGTCTTCTGTGGTAAATTCACCAGTGCTATTACAATGTTGTATATTTAAAACAAAAGCAGTAAAAAGCTGAATGAAATCAGCTAAGCTTGTATATCTAGAAACATCAATCAGATCCCAGAAATTTCAGCATTTCTTTTGATGTTTAATTATAACTGACATTTACTTACATTTTTGTTCTTACATCTACATATTTATGATTCCCACAATAAAAAAAAATTAGCCTGAAGAAGTCCTTTTGAAGGACAAGATGTGTTAGATAATTGTTTTCCATTTTGTCATTCAATTACCCATACACATTAATCTCAGTTTAGACACTAGTCTTTTTCGTTTTTATACTTTCTTTGATATTTTGGAACAATCTGAGATAAAAATGAACATTATAAAATGTACCATTACTCAGATCGCCATGTTACTTGATTTTATGTAGGAGTCACACATTACTACTTAAATTTTGATTATTTTTAAATGTTTAACATTGTTTTTCAATCATATACTTTCTTTTATTTCTATCAATAGTTTATCTTGGAAACTTTAATGAGAAGGAAGTTTCAATATAATTTAAAAGAGATTCATTTTATGTAGCCACAAAATGAACACCTAGTATGTACCAAACTAACAGAGGGTCTGCAAGATGTACTTGCTAACCATATCTCTACAACAGAAATGATTTTTAATATAATTTAGTTTGAATAGGCTATTAATATATCTATTTTCCTATTCTATTAATTTAAGGATGACGAAGGCTTTAGCCAAAATACTCAATGCTTAAAATATATTTTAATGATTTTTTGATAACATAAAAATTAAACTATACGAGACATTATTATAAAGCATACATAATTACAGAAGCAGCTTATTAGGATTTGAAATGAAGATGAAAATATATTGATAAAAACTTCAAATATAAAAACCAAAGATAAAATAAATTTCAATGTTGCAATTATTTTGATTACTCATCTTTTCTATCCTCACAGGTCAAACACATGACTCCCTTAACATATGGCAGTCAATCTCAAATTTTAAGAATGTAACTATCACAAATAACCAATAAAATCCTTAACAAGAAAATGCAACTGAACTGATAAAAGATCCTGGTATCATAACATGTATATGGATCATGTAGCATCAATAATTTTCTGATGCTTTGACAAACATTTTTTTCTGAGATGAAGTTTTGTCATGGCATTCATGCCAGGATCTACAAAGTTTGAATCAAATTTAATATCAATAAGGAACCTTTATTCTAAGACAAGTTCATCTGTGGTGACCCCAATATGTACTGGGATCACCCTAAGAGATACCACAGTAGATTTTGCACTGCACTCAGTGTAACACCAGGATATCAGAAGAACCAAGCACATCAATGGATTGACGTGGTAGGTGACCTCAGACACCAGGTACAGATTCTCACCTCACAGCAAGTCAATGGCTCTCCCTAACAGACCCAGCTGCACTTGAGATATGCAAACATAGGACAACCAGATGATAGGCAGATATATAAATGCTCAAGAAAAAAAAAAAAAAAAAAAAAAAAAAAAAGGAAAATCTCAAATCATTGCAAGGAAATGATCCACATTTTGAGAAAGCCCTCAAAGCCACACACCCTTAGACTGATATTAATCAACGAAGTTGTAAATATCATTTAGATCAGTAGACTGATCATTGACTTTAGGACAAGTGAAAAATCATTGCATATGAGTAAATATTTTTTTTGCCAAGTTTATCTTTTGCTAACTCTTACAAGTGTATAATCAAGTCATATGTATGTTTACTTGCAGTTAGATGAAGATTAAAACTAATCTAGATTATTTGTGCCCAGGAGATATTTTAAAGTAGAAGAGCCCTATTTACTTTTTAAAGCAAATGATGAGAGTAGAAATGGATAAGATGTTTTAGAGGCTTATATAATATTACATTTTTTTAAAGCAATGATGAGAGTAGAACTGCTAGAAGTGTATAAAATGATTCAGAGGCTTATATAACAAAAACAGAATCATAGAATCTAGATAATGAAAATGTCAGCTAAATAAAACAAAAAGGCCATGTGGTTGAAGCTGGTTTAAACAATGTAAATGAACTCCTAATAAAGCAAAAGAACAATAAATTGAAAGAGTTTATTGCTCTTCTTGAAGACCATCAACCATATCCTTGTCTTTACAGATGTCAAATAAGACATAGAAATTGCAGCATTTTCTTTAATATACTGTTCTGTTTGTATTAAGCTATTTCCCACTTTGTACTGATTATGGCTTTCTTTACAAAAAAGGGAAAAAAAAGAAAGAATTTATACATGAAAAGCTAAAACTTTTATGAAGAGTAAAAAAATATCTTGAGCTTATCAAACAAATACTCATGCAAAGTTATATTTTTTTAAATCACAAAAAATACAAGCAGAAAAAAAAAATGTATTCCAGTGAAAATTATTTCAGACAGTTCTCCTCCCAACCTCACTATTTACAAATTAGATTGAATTAAGAAATTTCTAAAATATCTAATTTAAAATTTTACATAACACTAATTTAAAAAATGAAATTTCCAAGCAACAAAATTCCAGAATAAATCTAATAAAATTAACTTTTCTTATAAAAATATATTTATTACTAATATTCCCAGCTACACAGACAAAAAAATCAGCATAAGTGTACAACATGTCAATTTGCAGTCTATTAACACAAAAGAGATAAATTTATTTTAGACATTTTACTCTATCTCTTCTATAATTTTACTCAGAAATGTTTACTTCCATTCAAATATTGAAGTACATCATCTTTCTTACTGTATATGCACATTGTTATGAGCATGTAGCCAAGCAGAGCATTAGCATTCTGACCAGGAGAACTAAGTTCAATTCTCACCATGGTCAATTTGTCAAAGAGGCGACTTCATGATTTTATCAGTCTGAAGAGATGATTCCAGCATGCAGTACTGTTGGGAAATGCCTGGAGATAATATCATGGGGGTAACTCAAGCCTTGTGGGTGGAACTGGGTAGATGAAACTGTTTGAAAACCATCCGTCATTGTGTTTGCATGATGTCACAAGTCATTGTGATTGACGCTTTAAGCATACTGGCCTTGTTCAACCATTGATCATGCTAGATTGTGCACTCTCTCCTAAAAACTGTAACTAAGGTCTGCTCAGCATTGTAGCAGTATAAACCACAGATTATGTTGAAGAAAGAATATCATCCCAAGCAGGTGTCTGCAACATGATGTTAGCCATACTAGCAAATGAGTGTATTTGGAAGTGACCAACCTTTATTATATATATATTCTTGTATTGGCATATATATATTATATATATATATATATATATATATATATATATATATATATATATATATATATGTGTGTGTGTGTGTGTGTGTGTGTGTGCATTATGTTATGAGCAGGTGGCCAAGCAGTGCATTAGCATTCCGACCAGGAGAGCTAAGTTCAATTCTCACCATGGTCAATTTGTCAAAGAGGCAACTTCATGATTTTATCAGTCTGAAGAGATGATTCCAGCATGCAGTATTGTTGGGAAATGCCTGAAGATAATATCATGTTGTAACTCAAGCCTTGTGGGTGGAACTGGGTAGATAAAACTGTTTAGAAGCTGTCAATGTCATGAAGCAGAAAATCACAAGTCATCATAATCAAGAGTTCAAGTGCACTGTCATTGCTCAGTTACTGATCATGTCAGGTCATGTACTTTCTCCCATGAACTGTAACATTTACTTAGCTTAATTGCAGTATAGACCATAAGTTGGCTCTGTAGGTGTTGAAGAAACAATTGTGCCACAGCCTGCAAAAGAAACTAACTAGATACCCAAGCAGACAGAGCACCTCAAAAACTAGTAGCTGGCTATTATTATTATTATGCAAATTGATAGTATAATTTTATATGCCTTCGTAGCATTGATTCCAATAGTGTTATAAAAACCTAGACAACTTTGCTAAAACAACAGAATATCTAATAGGATTCGATAAGACTAATTTAGAAATTAAAAAGAAATAATTGATCATAACATCTATATTTCTTGGATATCCATGAAATAATCAGTTTTTGCAAAAATAATTTCATTTCTTTTGAGAGAAAATTTAGGACATTTCACAATAAGAACTCAAAACACACAATGTTATTGATCTACCGCTTTGTGAAAATTTTCATTTTTTCACCTTCTGGCTTAGCTCACCAGTCCCCATTTTTATATTTGTAAGAAAAAAAATTCAGCATATTTTGACAAAGGTGTTAAAAGAAAGAAAAAAATTAAAATACATCCTAATAAATTTTCAAAACTTCAACATTCAAGAACGCCAACTAAATTTCTGAAACCAATTATTGCTATTATTCCATAGATTTTGCAGTCCCAATAGGATCATATATTTTTTGGTTTTGTATACATTTAGCATTACTCTTCAGCATTTTCCCAATGTATCGAGAATTTAGGGAATTAATCATTTTTCATCATTTCTAGTACATACTGGACTATATATAATCAATATATAAAATAAAACATTCTGAAAAAAAAAAAAAAAATCCTTCATATAACATGACCTATGAAATATGTCCAAAAATAAATACAAAAATCATCATCTAAAGCCAAGAAAAAGTTTAAGAGATTTTGGATTTTTACTGTCTTAATTTGCACTGGAAAGATTTTGTTTTTGGTATTATTAACTGAAAATAAACCAAGCTTTATTAAAGCAGCCAGATGCTTGCAGATGTGTAACTGCTGGTATATATAATTGCAATAATCAAACTCAAAGACAGGCAACTATAAATTGTGAGCAGGTTAATAATAAAAAAAAAAAAATTTATTGGTAATAATGGACAAACAAGTGGCTATCCATCTGTTGGTTAGAAGCAGTCATTCTCACCGTAAAAAAGAAGCCATCAGGAAAACAGGAATCCCAAACTGTCCAAAGCTGGTACGGAGAAATTTAAAGAAAGAAAAAAAAAAAAAAAAAAAAAAAACAAGAAATGTTCATAGAGAAATCAAAAAGGTCTGGGAATAGGTTAAAACCTCAATAATTGCCATTGGTATATTGAGCAACAAATATTTGAATGCAGAGAGGAAAAAAAATAAATAAAAAAAACGAACAAGAATGGTGATAAAAAAAAAAACAAAACAATAATTGCTGTAAAAATAAAAATTTAAAATTATTTTTCTTGTTCTTGGATGGCAAATATTTGGAACATACAAGCAAACAAAAAGTTAAAACAAAAAACAAAGCAAAACATATCAGCATAAGAGTAAAAACACTTCAATGAAATAATATTTAGTTTTTTATCATTTTTAGAATAAATGCATACAATAAGAGTAAAATCTTACTTATTATAAAACCCAGGTTATGTGTGTGTGTGTGTGTGTCTGTACGTTTATATATTGGATCGGATTTCCTACATTTTTCAACCGATTTCAACAAAACTTCACAGGACTACGTAAAATTACCTTGTGGTGGTTCTGACAGCGCCAAAAATTGGAAAAACAATTGTTTTTGCATGAAATCAATTTGAAAACACGATTAAGAGCCATCGCTTTCGCAGAATGAAAGGGGGACAACTCATATCGAGTTATACTTATAAAATACAGGTTGTTTGTGTGTGTGTGTGTGTTCATTTATATATGGGATCGGATTTCCTACATTTTTCAACCGACTTCAACAAAACTTCACTTTTTTTTTGGCATGTAGTGTTTCTTATTGTCTTGCACACATTTTTCTTTATTTTTACATTCAGAATGCTTTAAAAATTCCATTTACAATCGGTAGACTCATAACGATTGAAAACAATGTTTTTGTTTGAGTTTGACCAATTTGTAAAAAAAAATAAAAAAATAATAAAACTAATTAAGACATGCGTGTCCGTCAACCTTAAACAATAATCTTTGTCAATTTTATTTTTCAGTCTTTATGATGGTCGATACTTGATCTATCTCTTACTGTTACATCCCCGGGCAACACCGGGCTCTACTGCTAGTAAACTATATTTTACTTGAACTTCTAAAATGTATATAAAGAATAGAGAAAAAAATAATTGTATTTGCAATACAAATATTTAATTATACCATTGAAATTATTTTCCCTGCTTAATGATGTTTTTTTTACTGCCATTATATATTTCAAGGGAAACTGCCTTATACTAAGGTAATTTTTTTTTTTTTTTAATGGGTTAAAAATTATGCATTTTCAGTGACAGGTTGTACTATACACGGGTAAATTTTTTCTGGAGGGGATTAAAATTCAGGCAAAAAAATTTCAGGGATTGCACGATACATGAAATCAGCTTATACACAAGTATATATGGTATTTTTATTTTAAAATCAATTCCCCCCCAAGCAAGGCAATAATGCCACAAAGATGCAAGTGGCTACTGGGAGTGAAAGAGAATGAGAAAACTTTAGAAAGAACCAGAAACCCAATCCTAAACAGGAAACAAGGGGTAAAGCTCTACCCCAGTGTAAAAGATAGGGGAGGTGTGTGAACCACATGATAGGTGAACCTATCTACTACTACTGAGGAAAAAATAAATAGCTAATAAAATTTGAGAGTTTAGGCAGAGATGTTAGAACTATAGAGTTGAAATAGACTTTAGAAAGAACCGGAAACCTAATCCTGAAAAAGGAAACAAGAGATAAACCTCTACACCTTAAGTTGAATATTTCATTTTATTTGTTGCTTTTAATGCTCTATCTCTTGATGTTAACACTTTAAGTATAAAGAATGTCTAATGTGTTTTTGAGAAATACTTTGGTCTAACATTCTTTTAGCAAAATACATTCAAGCCATTTTTTATTTATTTTTAAAAAAAAAAACAAAAAAAAAAAACACAAAATTGTCCTGATTTCATAGTCATATAGAGAAGTAGACACCACATTAGTCTTTTCTTCATTTTTTTATATTATTTTTTATCTTTAGTACCTAGTTTCTTAAATTCATCCTTTGCTATTCTGATGTACTTTTGAATTTCTGCATTAGATTTTCCCTCTTCTTACAATTAATGTTTTGTATTTCTTGCTTGATTTTATCAACTACCTTATGTCTAATAATCCTTTCAGTTTTCCTTCTGAATTTGTCATCAACACAATGCCACATGCTTAGTGAATATTAAGGTTATGCCTGCTGATAAATCCTCTAATTCTCTTCCAATCATCTCACTGTTACAGCAAAAAAAAAAAAACAAAAAAAAACCAACCTCATCCTTGTCATGCACCACTTTCTATTTTCGTCTACTCAATTTATAGTTTATTTGAATACAGGCCACTAATATTGTTCCTAATACAGATTGTGGATTATTCATATATCCTTTTCATATAGAGTAAGTATCAAGAAGGAGAGAAAAAAAAAACCTTTTGGGGTTCATATACTCCTCCTCTAAATATAAACTTTACAAAGTATTTCTACAAAAAAAATATATGCTTTTATTAAATTTAGACAGTATTTTAATGGTTTTAGAAAGTTCTCTGACAAAGATTATATCTTTTTCCCTTTGTTGAAATGTAATAATGAACCTCACTTACTGAATTACAAAACTGAAGTAGAGACCATTTAGCCAAGCCAAGGTGCTAACCATGAGAAATTATACTGAGACATAAAAGGGAACATGAATTCATAGAAACTAAACAGTGGTGATAATACCCACCTAAAATAAATAATAAAATATATATTGGCATAGTACCAAATGAGGATTAGAAATTGATCCATTTTGGTATTAATATCACAAAAAGCAAGGATAAGAATTTTGACTTGAAACGAGAAAAAAAAATGTCAATACCTTATCTCTAAAAGGTTACAACCAGATCTTAGCATACTCAAAAAATAAAATAAAATAAATCTATAATGGCTTTAAAGTCTTCAAACAGTTTAGCTCTGTGGTAGCCAAGTGAACATCATTCAAATTCTTTAGTTCCTCAGTCTGGCTCATTGCATTCAATACTGGAATTGGAGATTCCAGTCTGTGTCTGTCTGTTGAGATCCAGGTCATGATGTGACTGAGAAACTCCTGCTGCTCATGAGAACCAATATGTGTTGGCATCAGGTCAGGAATAATCCTGTGTTTATTGTTGGTAGGTGAAATCAATGTTATATTAGCATTGCTTCACTCCTTGAGCATAAAAGGTGTGCATGATACACATGTAGAGAGCACACAAAATGGTAACATACACCATTCATAACATATATACCAGGACAGACATGTTCGGCAGGAAGCAGTTTTTGCAGAGAGACCAGTGCCAAATTTAGACAGGTTGAATGATGCTTAAATCAAAGCACCCAACTTAGCACCAAATACACAACTAAAAAGTCGGATGCAATTCTTGGCAGGCAGTGTTTTTGGCAAAGAGAGAGACAGAAAGAGAGAGGGAGAATATACTAGGAAAGTAAATATGAAAAGGTGTTTTTATTGTTATACACACACAAAACATTCAATTACATTAATTATAATTAAACAAAAGACCTAAGAAAAAAAAAAAAAAAGAAAAAGAAGGGATATAGTGTGTTCCAAGGTTTTGATTCTGAATATCATATATATATATATATATATATATATATATATATAAATATATATATATATATAAAAGCCTATGCATTCTATTTTAAATACTTTACTTTTAACCCTTGAAGTCCAGAAGCACCAAAATATGCCCACAAGTTTTACATGCTTAGTCTGGGAGCACCTGAAAATGCCCATGACTGGGTAGCACTGAATTTTAATACACAGCATTAACACCAATCATATGATGAAGTAGAGCTGCCAGAAATCGACAACTTTGTAAAAAAAAAAAAAAAATGTTGTGTGCGTGTGCAATTTCACATTGAGTGCTAGTGTTAATAAAATAGTGCTCGGCATAAAATAACAGAGCTATAAATCATATATTAATAATAGATAATTTTTTTTTTCCTCAGCAGTAGCATGATGTATAATAGCATTCAAAACAAAAGTGGAGATGATTAGACAAAGTGGAAAAGCTTATAGATGTGTCTTGCCAAACGTAATGCATGTTAGGTTTGCCTTATTCAGATTGGAATTAAAGACAAAGCTGTAACGAAAATATCTTCAAGAATCCTAACACATTTTCCTTACAGTTTTGTTTTTCATTCGTACCTGAAAAAGCCAAACCCAACATGTTTCACCAGACAAGTTGTATGTTGGATTTGGCCTTTTCAGGTACGAATGAATAACAAAACTGTAAGGAAAATGTGTTGGGATTCTTGAGGATATTTCTGTTAAAGCTTTGTCTTTAATTCCAATCTGAATAAGGCAAACCTAACATGCATTACATTTGGCAAAACATGTCTATAAGCTTTTCCACTGTGTCTCACACACACACAGATTTTTCATAAAATTTGAACATCTTCATTGCTTGCAATACTTTGTGATTTACATTTTAGAAACAATTTTAAAATTTTGTTGCATTACCAACCGCTGACTAGAATTAAAGGCAGCACAACTTTTGAAAGGCTCACACTATTTTCCCCTTTACATTCATTTGTCTTCCGCCTGCAAAACACACACCATGTAAGTATTTCAAACACACATCAACTGAAGACAATGTTGAACTAATAATAACTTTCTTTACTCTCTTTTCATGTAAACATGTTTTGCTAATATATTTATTGTTTGTTTAAATTCCATGTCTTGTGTCTTTATCACCCGAACTCAGAAAAGTGTATATTATTATTTGTGGAAGAAATAATATCAGTTGTTGTAAAATGATAATTCTTTCTATTCCACAATATTTACTGAATCTAGCCTTGTCTCCTCAGTGCTTGTATCCAGAGTTGCCAATTTAGTTCATTATGGAGCAAGATCCAGCTCTTTTTCAGCTAATAATATTAACTGAAAAAAAAATATTGATATTTATTTCTTAAATAAGAAAAAGGGATTGATACTTTACATGAATGGAAAAAGAATTTGATTTAAATCCAGAAAGAACTAAATCAAGAACTCTACTTGCAACTTGAAATGTTCATAAATAGTATTCTTTGACTTGCAAACTTTCAACAACTTCTTAAGGCTGTTGGATTACCTACCCTGACTAAAATTATAGGTAGCGCATGTTTTGAAAGGTTCGCTCTCTTTTCCCTTTGACTTTGGAAGTAACACATGCCTTCCTCCTGCAAAACAAGTGGCATATAAGACATCAGGTGTTGTAAAATGATAATTGATGATGGCCGATGAAAACCTGATTAAAAAATTAAAGTATCTCAATGTTATTGAAGCTTTTAACACCAGAACTGATTGTACAGCAGGAAGTCCATGAGCACATATAAAAGTCTACCATCGGGCATCTCGAGGCGGTGTAATGGTTAGCAAGCATGTTTTGCTAGAACAATTATGACAGAGTAGTGAGTTCGATCCTCACTGGGCGCTCCATACTTTCAGCCTTGTGCCACATCTAAGCTATGCTTTGAAAATCACTATAAAAGTCTACCATAAGCTATGCTCCTGATATGCAATGATCTAATAACATCATTAGAGGAGATTCCCTGAAAAGGGACTGTATGTGTCATAATTAGCATCCTTTTTCATACACCCATTTATATCAATAGTTTTATAACTTACTTGAGTGTCATATAAGGACTGATTCTTTTAACCTAATACAACAATTCTTCTCCCAGCAAAGATAAAGAAATAAGTCTCAATAAAAATTACATGCAATACATACCTTAAAACACTCCATCTAACAAAATTCGGCAAAAAAGTTTGGTCTTAATGCTTTGTAATGGATTATCTTTTCAACTATTTAGTTTTTTCACACGCCAAAAGGTTTATTTTATTAATTAATACTTTTCTTCACATCCTTGGTGATCTTTAATTTGGTGATTTTTGTTTTTGTACTAAAAGTTTGGAGTACAGAGGAGACACAAAAACTACTTGCAGTAGAGGATTACAGTCAAAATAGTGCTGTTGAATGGAATGAGATATGAATGAAAAATGAGGAAACAGGAAGCGAAGATGATGAGGATAAGGAGGGAAGACAATGATTGACCTATAATCTGAAGAGGTCAAGATTGTATTGTTCAGGGAAGCATCCACATAGGAGTCTGTTCTATAAAGTTTCAGGTTTTGGAGGAAAAGCTGCCTGAATGGAACTTTCTTCTTACATTTGGAACACACACACAAAAAAAAAAAAAAAAACCCAAGGACAATTCAACTCTGTAGAAGTGGGATGTCATGTCATAGCTGTAATTGTCTGAACTGGTGGAACTAAGAAGTGGTGCTCATTTGAATATTTGCCATGGAAGATTCTCAGCTTGACTCACTTCCCAAAATCTGTATTGAAATACTGATTTTGGGAAGTGGGTCTGGTCAAGAACTTTTCAACATCTCATGTCTGAGGATGTACACACACATGCAACCACACAAGTAATTTAAAAAGTAATATCCCATATTTTTATTATTTTGGTCTACAATGACAGAGGCAGATGTTGATGGTATAGTAGTAGAGGTTGAACCTTTCCAACAATGACCCATATTTTTTCTTTTGATTGTTACACTTGGTGTCTGATAAGAAAGTATGCATAGAACAAAAGTGTGTCAAGTAATTCTTCCATGTAGTTAATTTGCACCCACAGGCATTTATTGCTGAACTTTTATGGAAACCAAATAGTGGATGTGAGCAAAGTGTGGCAATGGGTAATGAGTCTCCACAAGATCTATTCTAATAGTTTCTACTCAGACTTCTTTCCTTTGGAACTCTTCCAGCTTCTTGCTTTCCTGTAAACTACAATCTTCAAAAATTTAAATGAAATGTCAATCACCATCATCTATCTTTTTGAATCCTGATCTTTTATTGGCATTTCTCTTCAATAATGTTTTCTTAGTTTCTTTTGTTCTTGGTAACCCCTTGTGTCTTAGTGAGTTTATTGCCTTGCTTGGGATGAAATGTTTATTTAGAAAAAAATATTCAGGTGATCCTGCACAGTTGTCAACCAATGAACCAAAAACGCACCTAAACAATCCATAGCCAATGGTGATGATTTTATTGAAACCTTGATCTATTCAACAGTGTTAATGTATTAACTGTATCTGTTGTAGTTTTCAGGACATAAGACATTACTTTAGGGCTCTTGCCAAGAAAGAGGTGCTAGCAAACCAATCTCAGTCCATTATGACTTTAGTGAGTTGTATTCTCACTGGACGCTTCAATATTGCAGTCTTGAGCCATAATAAGCAAAGTGTAGTAAATATCAGCTTCCTAAGCATGAAACAGCACTCTACATCACTTGAGTAGCTATAAATATCTTATCTAAATAACTTTACCAAATTATCTTTTTCAATAATCATTCTCTGCTGATCAAAGTTAAGATATAAAGGAGTTACTTAAACAATGATTAGAAATCCTTTTTGAATATAACTTGGGAGAGGGTTAATTTTCTCCAATTGAGAAGAAGCTTGCCACATTAACAAATTGTATACTTTACCCAAGCAAGCTTAGAAGTGTAGCACATTTTCATAAAACAACCACCAAGATATGAATAACATTTTGATTTGAAATGCAAATATCCAAGAATTCTTGAAAAATCTATGATCCTTTTTGCCTGCTTTTATCACATGTCAAATTCTGCCAGATATAGCATAAAAGTTTTCATAAAATGAAAATTGTAATGTTTTGGTTAACTTTACATGACAGAGATTATTTCCCCTTGCTTCAGTCTCATACTCCATTTCTCTCTGGTTTCTCCACAGTACAAATCATTCCTCATCCTGTTTGTCAAAGGACTTGTAGTGTTTAAAAAAATCAGTGGCTAAGGTTTTGCTTCATAATAAATCCAGATATTTCCCACTTAATGTCTTAATTCTCATCACCATTCTCTGCAAATGCCAGAGTTTCTGCTCACTCTTTTCCTTGAAGTACTGCCAGACAATGAAACAGCTGGCCAGGGACCAAATGAAGAGGAGTGGAATAATAATAATAATAAAAATAAATGAAACCAAATAGAAGGAGAAAATAAAGAAAAAAAAACAGCAGCAGCAAAAAAAAAAAAAAAAAAAAAAAAAAAAAATGGAGTTACAGAAGACACAAAAAAGGAATAGAATTAAAGAGGAGAAAATTAAAAAAGACCAAAAAAGGAAACAATGGAATAAAAGAAAGAAAACAAAACAGAAAAGGGAATAGACTTAAATATCATATTGAGGTAGGGAGTGGAATATATCTCAAACACTTAACAGAAAAAAAAAAAAAAAAAAAAAAGAGAAAGAGGGAGAGAGAATAAAGAGACCAATAGAGAATAAGGGGGAGTTGTGCAAAACAATAAAATACAGTCCAGTTAAATCTAAATTATAACAAATGCAAAAGCTTTAAATCTAGTTAAATCTAAAATATAATACATGCGAAAGCTTTTGATAAAGTACTGTTTGAACTGCGAGGTAACCTAGGCATATTTGGGAAGGATAAGGAATAATCCAGAATATACACTGGCAGTAAGCTGCCTGCAGACAGATAGAAAATGAATTCAGTAAATATACAAAATAGAAAGGGATGTAAGACAAGGATACCGCTTCTCACTGGACTTATTCAACCTATACAATGAGGTGATTCTGAGAGAATTAGAAATCTTACCAGGATTTATTACTGGTGGCCACAATCTTAACAACATAACATAGGCAGATGACAGTGTTGATAGACACAAAAACTACAGGATTTACTACAGGAAGTAGTTAAGAAAAGCAAGAAGAAAGGACTAAACATCAATTGCAAGAAAAAGGGTGCATGGTTGTTAGAAAAAGGAGTAGCCCAACAGGCAAATTATAAATCGGAGATACCAAAATTAAACAAGTACAACAATTTAAATATCTGGGAAGTGTTTTAACAGAGGATGGAAAGTGCAGCACTGAAGGCACATTGGGATAGCAAAAGATGCCTTTTCAAAGCTAAGGAAAGTATTAAGAAATAGAAAAATTTCAGTAGAAACAGAGTAAAGAATACTGAACTTACATAGTATTAGTACACTTATATGGTAGTGAATGCTGGCCAATCTCTTCATAGATGAAGAGACTTGAAGCAACAGAAATGTGGTTCTTCAGAAGGATGCTGAGAATACCATGGACCAAACATGTGAAGAACAACAGTTTTAGAGGAAATGGAAACAAAAAGACATCTTATCTTATCTTACTTATTATAAAACGCAGATTGTGTGTGTGTGTGTGTGTCTGTAACGTTTATATGTTGGATCGAATATCCTACATTTTTTAGCTGATTTCAACAAAACTTCACAGGACTACATAAAATTACCTTGTGGTGGTTCTAACGGGGCCGAAAATGGGAAAAACACAGTTGTTTTTTTAATAAAACCACTTTGAAAACACGATTAAGACACATCGTGAGAATGAAAGGGGGACAACTCACCCACGAAAATGTAAACAAAAGAGCATAGCATGATGCAAAAGACGCCGAACTTGACGAAAACAAAATTATATCTAATGTTCATAATATTATTAAGAGGAAAGATCAAAGTATTTTGGGGGTATTTTTTACATTTTTTAATCGTTCGTAGCACGTCTGAAATTTTCGTTAAAAATATTGTTTTTTTTGGTCAAAAAAAAAAAAAAAAGGACAGATAATCATTTTCAATCATTTTTTCGATTTGATAAAAAAGATTAAAATCTTACTTTGATATTCTTTTAAAAATCAATTATCATTTTTTCAAAACTGATTTTAATAAAAACAGAAATTATACTGTTTATTTAAAATATTTTGAACCAAGCTTAACTTAGCTTCTGCGCCGAAAAAATGTAATTTGAAAATAAAACAAAGCAGGTCATAACCTTTCGCGTCGCTTGACGATTGCACATTCATTCATGACGTTTAGATAACTTACGGGAGGAGAATTCTTTCTACGGATGGAAGGAAGTGAAATTATTTAAGTGAACAAATTATTTACCTTGTTACTTTTAAGGAAAACTTTCAGCTTTTTAATTTTTAATTTTTTTTTTTTTGTACTTAGCTTTCATTTTTTACGTTTACGATGCTTTATGGAAAATATAAAGAAATTAAAAAAATAAGACTGTTAATAGTGAGATTAAATTTCATAAGAAAAAGGTATCTAATTAATTTAGGAACCTTTCTTATGAAATTTTATCAGAAGTGTACATAAAATACTATAATTTTATGTACATTTATTACATTTTACTGTGTTAATTTTATTTTTCATTTTATTATTAATTTTGAATTTCATTTAACTGAAAAATATAAAAATAAGATTAATATAAAAATAAGATTTAAATTAAAGTTTAGTTTAAATTTCATAAGATGATACTGTTCCTTCTCAGTTGAAATTGAAAACTCAAATTAACTCCCATACGTGTTTCGCAAAAGTAAAAAGGGCTTAACAATGGAGAACTCAAATAATGCAACTAAATTGTATTCTGGTTGGTCTTCCGTACTTGATAATTACTGTCCGACTATAAACACAAAATTACATTTCTTAATTACCATGGCTAATATGATTGGTCCAAATTATACAATTTTCAAAGCGCTAGACAATGACAATCTCACACGGACATTTTGAAAGGTTGATGTTGCTTTTAACTAATGTTAAAATATTTTTAAAATTCAATTTAAAATTTTTTTTAAAATCTTTTTTAAAATTAAAGAAATAAGAAATAATTGTATTAAAAATTCAATTTTCATTGAAAAAATTTTTTTGCTTTCAGAAAATATTGTCCATATTCATAAAAACAAATTAAAACAAATAAAAGCATTTGAAACTAAATAATATATTTGTTTTATTGAGTTTTGTATGTTACAATTCACAGCTGATTTTCAGGTACGTTGGCCAAAAAAAAAAAAAAAAAAAAAAAAACATGATTTGCATTCTTCAAAGCCTTGTGCTTTTAACTATTGTAATCACTAAAACCGATGGTCTCAAATTTCTAGTGTTTTTTCATAAAATTAGTTATGGGGCTGTTAATAAATATAAAAAAAAAATATTTCTGCCATGACTTTAATAAAAAAAAAAAAAAAACAAAATATTTATAATAATTTCGATCATCTGTGAATAGTTTCTGAAAGTTTCATTAACATCTGACAATTATTTTTTTATTTTTGCAAGATTTTCCAAATTAATGTGTGTAAATACAAAAAAAAAAAAAAAAAAATTATCTATGTTATTTACTACCCCTTGTTTGCGACAAAAAGAGAAACAAGGTTTTTTAAATCAAAATTTAGAATATTCTAAAAGATGGAAAAATTTTTTTAAAAATAATAAAAAAAAAATTTAGTCTATCCTCTTCATAAAAACATAAGCATTTTGACGATAAAATTTTGTTTTCATAAACTTTGGCGTCTTTTTCATCAGACTATGCTCTATGTTTTAGCGATTCCGTGGAGTGACTTAGGTTAAAAAACCCAGGTTGGTTATGTGTGTGTGTGTGTGTGTGTGTGTTCCTTTATATATGGGATCGCATTTCTTACATTTTTCAGCCGATAAAACATCCACTTTTTTTTTTTTTGGCAGGTAGTATTTCTTATTGTCTTGCACACTTTTTTCTTTATTTACATTCAGAATGCTTTAAAAATTCCATTTACAAGACAATTGTTTATAAAATTCTATTCACCAATCGATAGACTCATAACGATTGTAAACAATGTTTTTGTTTTAATTTGGGTTTGACCAATACATAAAAAAAAAAAAAAAAAAAACTAATTAAGACATGCGTGTCCGTCAACCTTAAACAATAATCTTTGTCAATTTTATTTTTCAGTCTTTATGATGGTCGATACTTGATCTATCTCTTACTGTTACATCCCCGGGCAACGCCAGGCTCTACTGCTAGTACTTAATATCAGGAAATGAGGAAAGAGGGCTTAGAAAATTTGATATTCACAAAATAGATTGAAAGCAAGAGGAAAATAACACATGAGCGACTAGCAAGCTTGAGTAAATGGATGGCACAGAACAAGGTTTAGGAGAGATAACAAAAGACAAAATTTATTAAGAACTACAAAAAACAGGAAAATGTGGAGAGTTATGATTGCTTCATTAAGGGACGTGACACATAGAAGATGTGAAGCATTAGATAAGTTCAATTTGTTAACAAAACTAAGTACAAGGAAGTTCATCCAAGTCACAAGTTAAAACAGCTTACAAATGCCAAAATACTCATAAATGGTTCTATCCATAATTCAGTCAGTTAAGTGCCACACATGTACACGAAGGTGATAATGTTTCTTTTGATTCATGACTGACTAGGCAGAAGATTTTCCGACAGCTGGTTACCATTTTTCCTACAGTAGACTGGTTGTCAATCAAGGCTATAGGACTTTGTCCTACTATTCAACCCACAGATGGGAAGGGGAGAAGAGATGGTTTCATGCCTTTCCAAATGGTATTTGCATGTAAGTAAATGCAAGAAAATTGTAATATGAGCTCTGGTAAAAAATGTATATTGAGACATTAGGTTTATAAGTCCCCAAAATTCATACACTAATGTCCTCAAGGGCACATGGCCCAGTGGATAAAAGGATTGGTTGAATCCAGAGTTCAATACAGCTAAGGTAAACAAAGATCTGGTTTGGTTTGTTTTACGGCATATCAACCTCAATGGGTTATTCAATGCCGACAATTTTTTTTATTGCTGGTAATTTTTTTTTTTTTTTACAAAGTACTTCTGGTATTAAAACCTATTTTTACACTTTCATAGTGTTTTGGCTCCAGTTTGAGGGTTAACTATTTGCCCATAGCTGGGACCCTAACAGGTGCCAGGTCAGAGTGGACCTGGGAACAAAAAGATTTGGAGAGTCAAGTTAATGGGAGATAACTGATACTGAGGTATGGCACATAGAACTAGCCTGGTTCTACCCCGGTTGACGAAATAAAGGGTTCAGTTTGAAATTCCAATCACCTGAAGAAGGCCAGAGCGTACAACAGCCAAAATGTGAACATGGTAACAAAGATGAGGACAACAGTCCAAACAATACCTTATCTCAGAAATATAGACAGATAAATGCAACAAGTTTGACTGGAATTTGAACTTGGCTCTCAGATTTCTCACTCCAATCAATATCCATTACACCCCAGTGCACATCAATAATTACATAAAGCTAAAATTACCATCACAAAAAATATTTTAGTTTTAACCAAATGAAAAATTTTAATAGAAAGGATTGTTCATTGAACTCTGGGATTAAAAGTAGCAAAACCTAAGAGAACTAGAAATCCCATCAGAATTTATTATTGGTAGACAACTTTAATGTAAGATATGCAGATGAAAACACAGAAAGAAACTGCAGGAATTCCTAGAAACAAGGCAGTAAAGGAAAAGAAGAAGAAAGGACTAACCATCAACTGTAAGAAGACAATGTATGATTGTTAGCAAGAGCCCAAGATGTGAGTTATGAACTGAAGATGTCAGAATCAAGCAAGTATAGAAATTTAAATATATGGGAAATGTTTCAATAGACAATGAAAAATATGACACAAAAATTCAAAGGCATATTGGAATGGTGAAAGATGCTTTCCAACAGCTAAACAAAGTATTGAGAAGCAAGAGAATTTCATTAGAAACAAAGAAAAGTGTACTGAAATGCTATATATTATCATTCCTCCTATATGGCAGTGAATGCTGAACAATTTCCTAATAGATGAAAAGGAGACTTGAGGCAACAAAGATGTACTTCTACAGAAAAAAATGCAGAGAATACCATGAATGGGGTATGTGAGCAATGAGGAACTTTTAAGGAAAGTAGGAACAAAAATGACTCTTGTAGTTAGAATCAGATAGAGACAGTTGAAATTTCTGGGATACATTATGAGAAAAGAGAGCTTAGAGATTTTAACACTCAGGGAACAGAATGAAGGCAAGAAAATCAAGAAGAAATATCAAGTAATAAGATTGGTTAAATGGATGGTAGAACAGGAACTGAGAGGGACAGTAAGGAGACAAACACTGCTTAGAGTTACAAAAGATAGGAAGCTATGGAGAGCCATATTCACTCACATAAAAGCAACAGCTAAGCTTAATAAATAACTATTCCCAGTTCTATGCTATTTAAAAAGGTCAAGTCATATCTTACCTTGGAATCATACTAGCAAGCTTGTTTTGCAGTTCATTAATAGTGTTGTGAGTTCAATCTTCAATGGATGCCTAATACTTACATATTTGTGTCAAAACTAAGGTTTGAAAAGCTAAGCTTAGCAAATATATACATTATCACTTCTGCACTTACAACAGTGAAAGTGATGAGTCTTTTGAAAAGGCATTTTAATCACAATACTAAGGAGGATGTAGTACAAACCAAATTTATATTGATAATGTAAGTTAATTTTATATCTATATGCATACTGACGCCATAAGATCTCCAATCTAGATGACTTATGTTTGTATCATGTTGTAACACCATTTCTTGTCCGATCACCAAAGTTAAGCAACTTGAACCTGGTCAGTAGCTAGATGGGTGACTGCTCTAGAATACCAGGTGCCAAAAGCATGAATGTGTAGAGTGGTGTAATGGATAAAGATTTGGAATAAGAAATTAGATTTGAATTCCAGTCAGTTTTGTTATATTCACATGCATGAAATACCCTAGGGAGAGATATGAATCCACCTTTTCTCCTCTGAGCTATGGGTTAAATAGTAAGACTTGCATAAGAAAATCAATCTCAAAAAACATTCTTATAATCCAAAAATTTGTTTTGGCTTTAAATAACCTTAAAAGTGTTGATAAGCCGTAAGGAACAAATCAATCAATCAAACTTCAATATACACTTATCAATATCTACTCTGTAAGTGAATCCCAGTTTTGAACTGATTAAGAAAAACATCTTGCACCTTCTACTTTTAAAAGAAAAGCATCCAAATTTAATCCCATGTGAAAAAAAGGGGTGGATAAAAAGAAAACTCATTAAGTAGCAATCTTCTATAAATCCGTTGGGATGTGTGGATGGTGTAATGAATAGCAGCACAGAATGAGAAATCAAAAAGCCAAGTTCAGATTCCAGTTGAGTTTGTTACACTCATTTATGCATGAATACTCTTGGGAAAGGCATGAATCCATCTCTTCTCCTCTCACCTAAGGGTCAAATCACAGGACCTGTATCTGGAAAAAATCATTATCATCTCTAAAAAAAAATTGTTAATGCAATATTTACTTGTAAAAATAAATTATTCTTAGAATCCAAAATATGTTTCATCTTTAAATAAGTCACAAAGGCTTGATAAGCCATAAAAAAAAAAAAAAAAAAAAAAAAAAACAGATCAATCATGAAATTCCTGACAACACTAGAAAAGTGGCAAGTATCGAGTATGAAGCTCTTATGAGAGATCTGGCATTTCCTATTTGTGCCAATCCAGGTGTAATCATGCTGGGAATTAATTTGTATCTATTTTTTTTTTTCAGATCATAAAATCTAAATGCAATTGTAAAGAACTGTTGTCACTCAAAACCAATAGAACAAAAACAATTTATTTGAGCAAAACAAAGACTAGTAAACAAGCAATGAATTCACGTGTTTAAGAATATGGATTCTTATGTATAGAAATAAAAATGGCATCAGGTGCATTTTTCTATCAACAGAATTATAGATAGGTGACACCCCCATGACTGCCAGGGATTTGTTTTTTTTTTTAAAAGCCTTTGTTCTTCACACTACTGAAATGTAGATTACCGTATATACTCGTGAATAAGTTGCACTTCTTTTTACCAAAAATTTCACAAAATATTAGGGGTGCAACCTATTCACTCAGCATAAATGTAAAAGAACACTATCTTGTCATCATGATTTCTGAGAAATCGGAAATGATACCCATAAACACTAATGCTGTGTTTTTTCTCTGTTTATAAACAATTTGCCTATTATATATACCGACTCACTGCTTTAAAACTTAATTCATGCTGCTAGATTCACATATCCATCACAATAAATAAATAAAATTATAAAATATTCATTGATCCATCAGTCACCATTCGGTTGGGCCCCTCTCACTAGACTGATATAGAAACCCCTGAACATGCATACATAAGTTAAGAAACCCCGTGTAGATGTTTATTGACAAAGAAAAAATAGTCCCACAATTCATTCTGCAATATATATATTTGTCAAAAATATGTTGTAAAATATGACTTAAAAAAATTAAATATATCCTTTGAGATAATTTTCTTTAATGGTTGTTTCATATAACATTAAAAGGCGTTTTTAAGTGTTATTTACAAATAACAAAGCGCATGAATCTAGTATCCAAAACTAGGGTAACTTGATAAACAGATAAACTAAACACTTTTTTCTAAATGTACTATAACATTTTCTTCTGTAGTTATTTTTCTTTCTTTTTTTTTTTTGAGTTGACTCAATTTAAAAATAATATGCGGTAAATATAAAAATACTGGTACAACAGTTACTTCCTTTTGTTTACATGATTGACAAAATGTATTTTAACTGCAGAAGTGTATTAATAATTGTAAGTTTTGAAATAAATGTAGATATCTGATAATTCTTACATTTAAAAAGGGGCTGTGTAACTCACCAGATTATAGTCCAACCTGTGTGTCAACAGTAAATGATCAATTATTAAGCCATAAAGTAGGTTTGCGACCTATCTGCGAGTATATATGGCACTATTAATTAGAAGTTGCCTATTCTAAAAGTTTTATATGATTAAGTTCTCAGTAGTAGAATTATGTGAAGACTAGGATTCAGTTCTCTAGCATGGAAACAAAACAAAAAAAAGAAGCAAAATCCATTTCAAATTCTAAAATTACATTCCATGAATATCGCCTTCTCATCTTGTGAAGGTCTTTTGTTGGACGATCATGTCTCTTTTCAATTCATGATCGTATTTGTGTGTAAGTGAATGTAACAAACCCAACTGGAACTCTATGATTTCTCATTCCAAGCTGTTATCCATTACACCACCTGCAGATCCAAGCTTACAGTACCTGGTATTCCCAAGCAATCACCCATCTAGTTACTGACCAGGCTTAATGTTGCTTAACTTCGGTGATCAAACACTAACCAATGTTTCAGCATATGGTCATAACCTTTCCATGGATATATATATATATATAACCCTTTATTTAATCTATAGGGGTTGACTGTTCTAGTTCCACTGCCCATGTCTATAGATATCTCCTTTTATTAAGTACTGCCCAGTTATGTTTCATCTGTTTCTGAGTATGTACTACCCAACACAAGGATTGAACTCACAATTACCATGCCACCAAATTCACTAATTTAATTTTATTATCCTACACATTAAATAAAGGGTTTGGGTTCAAGTAATCTTCAAGAAATTTCAAACTAAAGGGTACAACAGCCAAAATATTATGGCAAAAACATATTTTAGATTCTTTAAGTGTGGATTTTATAAAAGTTGGTGATGTAATGTAGTATGTTTGACATGTGTTTATAGATGCTCAAAATCCCCTTGAAGTATTTCCCACAAAAAGAATTATGTTATTTTTTAATTAGGGTGGCATTCATAATATCAAACTTATGGCCAGTTTTGCGCCTGTGTATTATGAGTGATTTTAAAGGGCTGTCCCAACATAGGCTTCTATTATGTTCACAGCATATCATAACAGCCACCCTTACAAATGCCAAAGAAACAATACTACTCAGGAGATACTTACTAGCACTAAAAAACTTATCTATGAATAAAAATAATTATACCCCCATCCGATGAGATGGAATAATCATCATGGATACCAAACCATTACATTGAAAAATTAGAATCTCTCTTAAATGATGATACTACTACTTACAAAAAAAAAAAACAACAAACAGTAAATAAACACACAAAAATTCAACAGTCAAGAAACTTATAAAATGAAAACAAATCCTGGACAAGACTAATAGAATAAAAAACCCAAAACACACAAACCCAACACAGCCATCAGAACTATTGTCCAGCATCAACAGTGCCCTACACAAACTAGCTAAAGGAATTGTAAAAGTCCTAATTCTGTTCTTAGGAACCATCATGTCCAGGCAGCAAGATAGAGAGACGGACAGACAGCTAGATAGAGAGACGGACAGACAGCTAGATAGAGAGACGGACAGACAGCTAGATAGAGAGACATAGTCATTGTCACCTCAAATTAAGCTCTTAGTGATGAAAGTGCTGACTAAATTTGCAACAATACCATATCTTCTGAAAGAAAAACAATTTTACAATATCATATTGATAGGGCATTCAATTAGAAATTAATTCCCTATCAATAACTGACAATAGCAGCATGTTAATCACTAATACAAAAAAAGAAATAGACATCAACTAGAAATAACACATATTTCACTTATTTCGAATGAAACTACTTATACATCATTTTCTAGTCATTTGATATTTTATGATTACATAAAATTACAATGTAAAACCGCATTTCTTATACACATTAATTATTATACTCGGCTCCAGTCAGAGTCATCCCTCCAGGCAGTGCCTCTCCCATTGCATTTAAAGTGGGAGGGTTAGGGACAGACCAATGTCTGTTGTATCCCAACAGAGAAATGTTGAAAGAGACTTACCAATTTTGGCCTCCTGTTTGCATGGGTGGGAGGTCACACATTAAATCAACCTTGTGTCAAATTTGCCCTCATGTAAAGGCAGATAGATAAAATTACAATATATAAACTGTTTGTGTAATCTATGGCACACAATTACAATTTACTAGCTGACATACCCATCTATGCTAGAAATCAAAGCCTGGATCTTAGCTGATTATAATGTCAGTAAAACTATTGACTTGTAACAATGTTATGCTAATAAGCATTGTTACTATCAGAAGTTATTTGAAATTGCTGAATATATATATATATATATATATATATATAATATAAGGAAAATTAATGACAATTTTAAATTTTGACTTTTTTGTGCAACACGTTTTGTCTTATAGGAGTTCATCAGACTAAAGTGTTTTTCTACAAAGCTCACAAAGGGGACAGGTTACTGCATTTTAAACTTTTTTTTTTTTTTTTAGATATATTTGAATATATAGTCTAGCCAATTTTATTTATTTATTTTTATTTATGTTTCCATCACTTATTTTAAATTTCACCTTCTGCTCTTTTTTGTACATGTATTTAAATCAATGGAAACATCACTTTAGTCTTAAAAGATGAAATGTGTCATACAAAAATTTTAATCCCCACCTTTGGCCCAACTTAATCATTAATTTTTCTAACATTATTTTGATATATATAAAAATTTATATAATTTTCTTTATATATATATATATATATATATATATATATATATATATATACTTATACTACTTAAAGAGTGTCTAACTAAAATCCTTGAAAATAGCTGATAGATTAGCGAAAGCATTTGTAATCAACTTTGAGACGATTTCTACAGTCATTTTCCAGGAAAGAAAACATTTGTTTGTATACAGGAAAAACTATAAAAAACTCTGTTTTATTTAGCAAAATATGTATTAAAGAGGAATTGCTGTCCAAATATATATATATATATATATATATATATATATATATATATATATATATATATATATATGTGCTTTTGTTCAGTTTTCTTTTATTTGTCTTGTATACAAACCATGGTGTTCTATATTAACAGGCCTCTGCGTAGTGCTGTTAGCTCGATAGACTGGAGGCCAGCTGACAATTAGATCGTTTTAGTTTCAGTTTGAGCGAACTGCTGCGTACTGTGTACTCTTATGTTGTTGGCTCGAGAAATTCAAAGGAATCTTTTAATTTTACCTTTGGTTGGAATATCATTTAACTTATTTATTTGAAGTAAGTATATTTGATTATTTTAGTTTGAGTCCATAATTGTAAAAAGTAAACTTTGGTGCTTAAATTTACTCGCGCAAAAAGATTTACTTAAGTTTAAAAAGCCTTAACATTTTTAAATTAAAGTTTAATTCATTTTTGGCATTTTCCCTCTTAAGGTTTGTTCAACATTTTTTGATTAAAGTTTAAAGAATCATTTATTGATAAAATGCAATTCTTTTTGAGAAATTTGTGTTATTTTAAGAAGCAAAACAAAACAACTTTTAACAAATTTGAACAGAATTTAATTTAGTTTCTTCAAAGACGTAAAGAAAACTATTTTTATTATAAAATGAATTAAAAATGTTTGTTTTTTTTCATAAATTCCATGTCATTACTTAATTTGATATTTATTTTTGATATCGCTAAAAAAAAAACATTGTTAGTATGAGTGAAAAGTGAAAATAACGTCAACGAAATTAAAGTTTAATTTTCTCAAGTTTTTAATCATGATAAAAAATTAGCATAAGTCAACATTTTTCTATTAAAAGTTTAAGTTTGAATAATAAATTTGAATAAAATTTTTAATCGAGAAAGGTTCATTAACATTTCTCTATTAAAACTTTATCCAACATTTCCATTAAAAGTAAAAAAAACAAAACAAACGAATTTCTTCGTGCTTTTGTTTCAGAAGTTAAAGAATAAATGATTATTTTTACTACATTAGTTACCAATTGGTGAACTGTAAGTATTTTTTATAGAAAAAAATAACAATAATAAATTTATTACATGCAGTTAATGTCAATATTTTAATTATTTTTTTTTTTTTTTAGAAAGGTCTCCTTTTTTACGCCTTTTGACTACAAAATTTATTTTACAAGTATAATAATACCATTTTATTTATCATATTTATTTTAATATTTTTCTGTTGTTAAAGGACAAAATGTATTATTTTTACTTTACTTTTAAATTTTAATTGTTTTGCTTTAAGATAAAAAAAAAGTTATATATATTCCTATTTATATAGTTTAAAGCGTATTAAAATAACCAAACTAAAGGAAAGGCTACTTATGAATGTTTTTAAATTTAATATAAAGTTTTAAAGTAAACAACATTGGCCTTCAAATTTTGATACCATAAAAGTTAATGGAAAAATACGTCCAAAAAATCCACCTTGTGTATGGCCAGGTGTGCCAAGTAGTCAAATACCATCACCCTCAGCTGTTCAAAGGAATATAAAAAAACCTCCAGTACTGTTAGAAATCAAATTGCTGATGAACTTAATGCTTTTTTAGAATTAGATAAAATTATACAAATTTGAAAGAAAGTCTGCTTAACAACAAAAAAGATTTTATATGTCCAGTTGTAGCATTTTTGGATGAAAATATTTTAACTGTTCAATTATCAAAATCTATTGATGGTATTCCTCTCTTTATGTTGAAAATTTATAACAATTTGCGCTTTGAAACATTTCATTATGGAGGTAAGTGTTATATTAGCAGCCTGTCCAAAAATCATATAAATACAGTTGATACTTGGTCAAAACTGGAAGAAATCATCCGAGATTTAAATTCTATGGCTTTTGATCACAAGAAAAATATCCTGAGTCAACAATTTTTAGCAATGGCTCCCAAAATGGTTGGAAAAAAAATACAGCTCAGATATAGTTGTGCATGCTTTTGGGTACTATGCAAGATCACGGACATTGTATAATGAATTAAGATATGATTTTCAATTACCCTCATTAGCAACATTATGAAGGATGACGTCAAAAGTTTCAAAACTTAATGAAAAATCTTTTTTGTTATCTATATTTAATACTCTTAATACCAGTCAAAAAAAGGTGCATAATTCTCCATGATGAAGTATATATCAAAAAAATGTTGCTATATCATGGCAAACAACTATTTGGTAAATCAGTTGACAATCCATCTGTACTTGCTCAAACAGTACTTGGTATAATGTTGATATGTCACAATGGGGGCCCAAATTTTCTTACAAAATTGATTCCAATTTCAAAATTAACATCTGCCTTTTTATTTGAACAAATTGAGTTAACAGTCCAAGCCATCACATCTGTACCAGCTGATGTAAAGGCTATTATATGTGATGGCAACTGTGTAAATGAAGCTTTTTTTAAATTATATCCTACACTTCCTGAAAAATCTTGGTTAACTGAAGATAATAAACATTTGCTTTTTGATTATGTTCATCTGTTGAAAAATATTCGTAATTTGCAGCTGACAGAAAAAACAGGGGAACTAATCTTTGATGATGATGGAGTAAGTCGAGTTGCAAAATGGACACATCTTAAACAGTTATATCGTTTTGAATCTGAAAGACTAGTCAAACTTTCAGAATTAAATGAAATTTCCATTGCTCCAAAGCCAATAGAAAGACAACAGGTTTCTACTTGCCTCAGAGTGTTTTCTGAAAAAAAATATAATGCACTTCTCACTCAGTCTGAAATAAGTGCAGGTAAGAATGATACTGCCCTCTTCATAAACAAGGTTTTGACATGGTGGAAAATTTTAAATGTTAAATGCCTTCAAATTGATAAATTACATAATGATCCTCTACAAGCTGAAATCAAATCTCCAAATGACACCCGACTTGATTTTATCATTGAATTTGGTAAAATGGCTCTTAATATGGCTGGCAGTCAAGGTAATCGTAAAAAACAATTATCCCAAAACACTGCTACTGCTATACATCATATTTGCAATGGAATTGTTAGTCTATGTCGACACCTTTTAGCTACAAGTCATAAATATGTACTACTTGGGCAATTTTCAACTGATCCATTAGAAAAAAGAATTTGGTAAACTTCGCCAAGGATCAGGTGGCACCTATTTTATAAATGTTCAACAATGTATTGAAAATCTGCATATTAAGCAGACATCTTTACTTTTAAATCAAAATGTAAATATTGATGAATTTGATGTTAATCCAGGTCACCAATGTACATCTTGTGATTATAAACTTTGTGAGGAAGGTTCAGAAATATTTGACAATCTGGAAAATTTAGAACCATCTCTTTCCAATGAAATAAAAATGGCTCTTGTGTACATAGCTGGATATATTACAAGAAATGATAATCAACCCAGTGAATGTGAAACCCATTTTTATTATGAAAAGTATGGAAAATATACCAATTAAATTGACCACGGAAAACTAAAAGTTCCTTCTGACCAAACTTGTCAATGGTTATTTTTTTGTTTCATCCTTTTCCATACAATAAAGGAAAAGGTTTGCTATAAATCATTAAGTAACATTTTTATGCTTATTTCTGAGTTTCATTTTTTTTCAACATGGAGAAAAAGCATGCTTCTATTTTTTGTAAATATAGTTTTGAAAATTTTTTTGCAAACATGGCACACCTAGATCAGAAAAAGAACCAGCTCTAAAAGTTTTGAAACTTTCCTAGAATGATTTTGTTTTATTTGTCTATATTTCTGTGATGATTGATTGTTATATACACACTTTCATAAGATGTCTTCCAGCCTTCTTGGGTTCTGTTTGTCAAACCCAGTAACTGTAATGTAAATTTAAACCAAAGTCTTTATTCACTCACAGGAATAGATTGAATAAAGGATTCAGTGACACCTGTAAATAATATAAATTTCTGATTCAATATATCTTTTACCAGAAAGATAATTACCCCTTTGTGTTGTTTAATAATTATCAGTGTTCATAGCAAAAATACATATTTTCATTTATTTATCTTTCAACACATCCTATTATCCTCAGGTGTGAATAAAAATGTTATTCTAAGTATTTCATAAAGTGGTTGACTTCATTTTCTTCTAAAATTTCTGAAAATCCTACATTTTTCAATAGGCCTCCAGTTCTGGCTCTCAGTTGCGCTATGACTTGGCCTGGAGTATAGAAGGCCATGATACAAACGTTTTCTTTCCTGGAAAACGAGTGTAGAAATTGTCTCGATGTTTGTTGATTCTAAGTGTTTTCGGCAAATCTATCAGCTATTTTCAAGGATTTTAGTTATATGACTATAATAAAGGGTGTCTAAGTGCTATTGTAGACAGTCTACAGGGTGCGATGGGTAAATTGTTGCCATATTATATTTTTAATTTTGTGCATGTGCATTAATTGTTTTTGATATTGTCAGCTGCACAATATAGTAGGCTCAGTTTGGCACAGCCAGTGAGAAAAAGAGCACCAGGACGCAATTCACTCAGCAAGGAATTTGGAAATGGTAAGTTGTACTGCTTGAGATTTGCACCAGAAGCTCCAGTATGAACATTTCAGAGTGTTTGGGTATCAATCTTAGGACAGTGCAGAGGATTCAGAAAGAGTTGGAAGAGTATAATAGTGATTACGAAGGTGTTTTGAGTGTCACTCGTGATGGCGATGTTATGCCTCCATTCATCTTCCAACAGAGCCTCAGATTCAACATGGAGACCTACAATAAGTGCCTTGAAGAGGTAGTAGGTAAAGAGGGTGACTGCTGGAAGATTCTATGTCTGGCAACAGAACACTGCACCATGCCATACAAGTAGAAGAACCCAATCATGGCTATCAGACAATTTCTGTGACCACATCACCCCTCACATTTGGTCATCTAACTCCCCAGACTGCAACCCTCTTGACTATTATGTGGAGGCCAGTTGGATAAGAGACCAACAAAGCTTCTTGTAACACCAAAGATGAACTGAAGGCAAGAATTATGGCAGCACCCGCCAACTTCAACAAGGAGACTGTCCAGAAGAGTTGCAAGAGATTTCAAAGTCGTCTAGAGGCTGTGTTTGAAGCCAATGATTTTTGCATAATTTAGACAATTTATACATCAAATCCTGTAAAAGTTGCTGAAAAGTAGACATTCTTTATTCCTGAATGCAGCCATAAATATATGAGATAGACTCTCATTGATTTCAATGTAAAAGGGGGACCAATAGTTCAGTTATTGAACCCAACTGCTAGATTATCCAAATAGATGATTTGATTATAGTGATGGAGGTTTGTGTAGAACCAGCCATAAATTTCCTCCCTTCCTGCAGTATCAGAGGTTAATATTTAAGCTTAGGTTGAAGCCAGGATTTCAAGTGCTGATTTTCTAGGAATGCAGTTCCTGCTCATTTGGAGGATTGTTATAATACACATTTTCTACTGTTTGGTCTTATGCTGGACTAAGTCAAGCTTAGTGAATATCAATAACACTTTTTTTTATTTACAATATTTACATTGTTTTGACTATTGTCCTCCTCTTTGCCACCATATTCACAATGTTTCAGCCATTGTACACTCTAGCCATCTTCAGGTGATTGGAATTTTGAACTGAACCCTTTATTTCATTCACCGAGGTAGATTGTTCTAATTCCATATGTCATGCCTCTTCCAGATGTCTCAGTTATCTCCCTTCAACTCAACTCTCCAAGTTTTTGTTCTCTTTAGGTCAAGTCACTGGATCCAACCAATGCTTTTACCCAGTGGACAATGTGTCCTTGAGGCATGGCACATGGAACTAGAACAATCTACCCCAATGGATGAAAGAGAGTTCAGTTAGAAATTACAATCATGAAGGCTGGAATGTAAAATGGCTGAAACCTTGTGAATATGGCAACAAAGATGAAAACAACAGTCCAGATAATGTAAATAGTGTAAATAACTACAATATCTCATCTCAGAAATATAGACTTACTTTTTAAAGAATTATTTTTAAATGATCAGTTGTTTAAGTGAAGGTTTTTAAAAAGGTACATACATACATACATACATACATACCCAATACAAATATTCTTGGCAACACCAACTAGTTAAAAAAAATATTCAAGCAGTTCTTACATATAGTACAAAATACTTAAACTAGTAATTGTTTTTGGTTAAACTAACATTAGAGCCATCAGCAGAAAGAATCCTGACGTTTGAACACCACCAAAGTGGAGAAGGCAAAGTCTTGTTAAAGACACTTGAAAGAAACTACAGAAAAGATTGGTAAATTGGTTAATCTTGCCAACCAGCAATAGCAGCAGAACAAATGCTGAGAGGCCTACAAGGCATACCATAAAAAAATCATGAAGGAAAGAATAAACCATGATGGAAAAAGCCATTGTATGAAGCATTAATAATTAAAGCTTCAGTGTACAAGAGGAGGCTGCATTCCTCTCTTCTGCTGAACTTTGCCAACACAATATCGAGCTGCTTAATACAAACCGCCAATGTGATGTGATGAAAACAAAAGAAAACGAAAATGAGGTAGAAAAATCAAAAAAGCAGCGGACTAAATTAAAAGTAGACTAAGACTAACACACTTCACAATTTTAAGCTGTCCAATGGGCAAAAAGCTAAAATTAAACAGTTTATATCATAAGCAAAGTCACTAAGAAAACCTGTTGAAAATTACTCATTAAGATGAAAACACTTTTCAGTATTCCACGATCTAAGCATATAAATAGTTGTCACTTATTTTCCAAAAACTGTGATTCTTTTTGCTGGATGATGCTGGCATATAAAATTTAGTTAAATGAAGGAAACTTACAATGAATTCCTTCATTTTCTTCTTCTCATGTGTCAATATAGAGGATGGATAATGAGAAAAAGAGTTTAGAATAGAGAATTTAAGTATAAATATTATAACCATAACATATCTATAATTAATTATCACCAATTGGCCCCGATCTGGCGTCTCGTCTACAGTCACTCTCTCACAGACGCGCTGTCGCCTCTCTCTGTCTTTTCTACAAATACTTTCATGGTAATTGCTCCGATGAGCTGCTCTCACTGGTTCCCAGACTCCATGAATTCAAGCGCCCTACAAGGCTGGCATCCCGCTCCCACCCTTACACTGTAGAAACTTTTAAATGTAGCCATCTCTTCTACTCCAATAGCTTCATACCTCGCACCTCTCACCTGTGGAACATCCTTCCCTATTCCAGTTTCCCTGACAGCTATAATCTCCAACTATTCAAATGTAATGTTAATCAACATCTCCAGTTACCTTGATCTACCCACTATCCTTCTCCTCACCCTTTCTTCTATCTCTCCAAATCTTCTGCAACCCCCTGCATCCTAGTGGCTTCATGCCTTGCTCAGGGCGTAATGCTTAAAAAAAAAAATTTCTATAAAACTAGTTTTCCATTAGACTTGATATGTCATTGATTACAGGATTTTAAAAAATGTTATTTATACTTTTGCTTACAAGTCCAGTTCAAAATAATATTTTTAAAATTTGTAGTATTTGATCTTGTACACATAAAAGTTGGGATGAAAATGTGATACTCTCTCCAAATGACAAAGATTATTCCCCATTGATCTTTGTTTTGAAAGAAAAGGAAACTTTGCCACATACCTTCTTCAATCACTTTCTCAAGACATGGGACTATGTTTGCACAAGCTACTTGGATTGGTCACTTAATTACAAGTTTAGTCCTTCATCCCAATCAACACAAGTGAATCTATTGTCAAGTGCTTAAGTAATCAAAGCAAATAGCAATTGCCGTTATATAATCAACAATCCATTCTATAAAATCCATAGATACTCACAAGATACACCAATTGGATCATTGTAAACACAGTAACCGAGTGCTTTCTCTCTAAATATGCTTGTCAGTTCATTCTCCTTTCATTATCATAGAAAACCGTATTCTCTTTGGTGAATGAACAGCCATGCAAATGCTGACAAAGTTCATCAAATGTGATTTTTAGATAAAGTTATATGGTTAGATCTGGAAATTCAGAAGCAAATTTTGATGGGATTGAAATTAATAAAAGTTTACAGACTGATTGTATCATAAAACATTGAAACAATTATTTCATTTAATACTCTCACTGCTATACTAGTCAAAGAGAATAAAAATTCTTTGTGCGAAGTGTGTGTGTGTGTGTGTGTGTGTGTGTTAGAGTTAGCATAAAAGATTTGTCTATCAACCAGAGACGTGATTTTAAAATAAGATTTTGTACATTTCAAAGTATTACAGAAAAAAAAAAGCTCTTGCCTATAAAACTAGTTTTCCATAAGACTGATTTGATACTTCTAGAATCGACAACAGATCATTGCTTATTGGGAGTGGGGAGAGAGAAATATCTATTTGTATATTTGCCCATCATTTCAAATCATTTTGGGAAATTTGTCATACTTGATCCTATAGACAAAGATTTAGACAAATCTATGATACACTCAAAATAACAAAGATTGTTTTTCATTGTTCTTTGTTTTCAATGAACAGAGAGTTCTCATACACCATGCTAAGATTTGACTAATTTTTCTCAAAATAATTTGGACACAATTTTATGGCTTCAACTACAGATAAAATGTATTGTTGGTATTTTTTTTTTTACTATAAATATATATTGCTGGTATTTTTTTCATTTATAAATATCTATTCCTGGATGTAGCTTATAGTCATAACCAGGACTATATTTCGGTAAGAAATTTTTTTTTTTTTTTTAAATCTCCAAGATTGGACTCAACAAAGATTTGACTTGACTCTACAGTCCCCGATTAAATGTAAAAATTCCAATTTACCTGTAACTAGTTTCATTCTCTCTCCATATTCTTTAAGATATTTAACTGAACAATTATTCCAAATGTGGCACAAGGCCATTTTAACATAAGGGTTTTGTGCATACTAGGGACCAGAGTTCAGAAATAGTACAAAAACTAAAATATATATTCTAAAATATAAATCTATATGACTTTGTATAGGTGTCAGTCATGAAGTCTCCTTCTTAGTAAAGACATATTCTACTGTAATGGTAAAAGATCCCAAAACTTGACATACCTGTATTCCTTAACAATGGAATATCACATAAACAAGGAGGGGAGAACAGGTCACTGATATATGGCTTTTGTTTCAGGTTAGTTTTCTTTTAGTTATTTTTACTTTTGAAGATTTCAAAAGCAGAATTCTTTCTTACATGTAACAGAATTCATTGTACAGATAAAAATCCTAGTTTATTCATGTAGAAAATAAAACCAATACAATTATAAAGTTACTAAAGTATTGCTGTCTTTTTTTTGCATTCAAGACAATTTTGAAATGAACACACACATATATATATATATATATATATATATATATATATATATATATATAATGATTCTGACAACACTCTTATATGGTTCAGAGCCATGGACACTTTATTGCACGCATGTTCATAAGCTTGCTGTCTTCCACAAACGTTGTCTTCACTATCTGTTGTTATGTACTTTCTATCAGGGTTCCCAAGGTGCAAAATTGATGGGATTGAGTCATTTCTGGTGCAATCCCAACTCAGATGGGTTGGTCGTGTCCTACGAATGACTGAGGTACCATTATACACTCAGCTTCAGGATGGTGCACACAATGTAGGAAGAACACTACTCAGATATAAAGACAAATTGAAGTACAAACTTAAGTCTGCCAATGTAACTCTTACTTATTTTGAAGTTCTGGCTGCTGATCATGGAAAATGGAGGACTGTCTGCCATGAAGGTATAAAGACCTTTGAAAAATCTCATTTAATCTATCTGTGTGTATCAAATTGTTCTTTTAGTGAGTAATTACCAATAAAAAAAATCCCATATCAAGTGATATTCATTAGTGCTTGATGCAGATCATTCCATAAATATGTTAAACCAACTGGATTAAATATTACATTCTTATGAAAATCTGATCAATTTAAGTTACTGTTTCATTTAAGTTTAATGTAACTTTAATTATAAAAGGGTAATTTTTCATCATGGCATTTATAAACAATATTCAGACATCATGTAAAAATACACAATATAAGAGACATATAACTGATGTAAAGGTTTGACTTGTAAATTTAGCTCAAGTGAAACCAGAAGCTGAATTGCCAGGGAATATAAAAGGAGCTTCTGAAAAGTTCTTGGCTTAACCAAAAAGGGATTCAAAATAAAAATTCTTATATTTGGTAATTTAGTCAGATATTGAGAAAAGAATTAGGCCCTGAGAATCTGCAACACTCCCCTGATACATTACAAACTAGCACAACCTTAAGAAAATCATTTTTATTTCAATTGTTTTGGGAGGGAGAGATTAGAAAATGTAAAGAAACAATACAATTGATGATATATTTCTCTTAGTTTTTTAGCCTTGGTCTGGGCCCCTAATATCAACCTTGAAAAATCAAACCAACCAAACAGAGGATATGCTGGTATCTCTGCTTGCTTGCTAACTAGGAAAACAATGTGTGAGATAATGTTTGAATATATATATATATATATATATGTGTGTGTGTGTTTGCTTGCTTTACAGGTTCTTATCCACCATACTTCCCCTTCTTTCCCAGAGTTGACATACTGATCCTTTCACATCGCCTCCTCCCTAATCTACCCAGTTTGAGGAATTCTAGCTTGAAGAACCAATGTGAGGAAAATGTCAGAGCTCTAATCAGAAATATTTGTAGATTTAATAGTAGCAAGAGCACTTAAGAACAAATGCTGAGACAAGTCAGCAGAGAGAGGAAACAGTGGAACCAAAGACACCCAACCCCGGACTGGACTTGCAGCATTCATTTTGGCAGATTTTCTTGGAACATGGATTCAGAAATATTATGCAATTACCAGCTTCAATGTCCTGCTTTTTAGCACTAATATTCTGTTTCTTTTCACTTTTTTTCCTCCTCTAACTTTAAAGAGGTTAATTACAGTGGATTCCAATTCTTATGCCAGAAGCACAAATAATCTGGTTTTATTAAATGCGTTCATTTCTGAGACAAAGCATCATATTATAATTCTGCTTGTTCCTTTGTTAGTTAGCATATACATTACACCCTGCCATTACCTCAGATAAATAATGGACTATTCCGTTTTAATTGCAGGGAAAGGCAGATAAAAAGATATATCAGAGGCTTAGTGAGAAAAACAATGAAAGAAAACAGTGGAGGCAATAGTATTCTCATGCATTTAACATCTGTTTCAGTGAAATAGAAAACCTTGTCAATTTTGAAATTTTTCTTTTACTTTAAATAATGACCTGCGTTCATATTTATGATTGTTATTGTAATAATTTGTTAAAGTTGTTAAGCTCAAATATTTAAAAATGCAATAAGTGAATTTCCATGGATATTTTAAAGTTACAGAACATGCAAGAATTTTATTCAGTCATTAAAATTAAGAATTATAATTTATCAGAAAATTCAAATAGAAAACTGAAATTTTCAAGGGCATTACTAGTTTTCATTATTCAGGGAATTATTTGGACCTGTGTCCTTGTTTTGCTTCTTTTGGGATGAAATGTGATAATAAAAACAAAACAGAACAACAAATATGAAAATATTAGTATGAATAATTTGTGGGAAAATTTTGGTTTTAAATGTATCATGTGCTTGTGTTTTTGGAATACTAATTTCAACAAATTAAATATCTACCAGAAAGGTTTTACCATACAAACTTTATAGGTTTATTAAAATTATCTTGTTAAAACTATTTAAAAATCAGACTAATGACTTCATCTTTGTTGTTATTATCACAACGTTTCAGCAGTTCCAGTCATCTTTGGGTATCTACTGATCTGTGTAACCTTCAGGGAATTTCAAACTGAATCCTTTATTTAATCTACAGAAGTAAATTGAGCAGATCTTATTTTGTCCTTTGTACTATTCAGTTACTGCGTGGCATGTTGAAATTTGTACTACCCAGTCCAGAGATTGAACCCACAATTATTATACCACTAAATTCATGAACCAATATCCAATGATATATATATAAAAAAAACTGACAAAGTACTACGGTTAAGTTTTTCATTTTCTCGTATTCTTGTAATTCTTTTTCTTTTCTGGACATAAAGTATGTAGAAATTGTCCGATGTTCTGTCAGTATGTCCAAGTGCCTTTGGCTATTATTTTAGCCATTATCAAGGATGATTTTATTTTTACTTTCAACTGAATATATGGATTTTGTTACATATATATCTAGTTATAGGAATGTTTTTATTTTCCAAACATGGCCTGCACAATGTGACCATGTTCAGAGTTGATTTTATTGAGTGCTTAGAAAATAAATCATTCATATAACTAAATACATACATAAAAAAAATCCATACATAATGACTAAAATAATAGCTGAAAGTGCTCAGATATATAAAACATTTGGACAATTTCTACATGCTTTATTGTTCAGAAAAGAAAAAAATTATAGGAACAACCCCCCCCCAAAAAAAAACTAAAGGACAAACTGCAGTATCTAGTCAGTAATTTTTAACAAAACTTACATGAAAGAAGGATTGCTTTACACACGCTATTTTTTTATATATTATCCCTCATTGATAAGAGATAATATATTTGTTAATATATACTTAATAGATCTGTTACATTACATCAAGCACTAATATTTAATAAGCTATAAATTGTTCAAAATGTTTACTTTATTAGCTCAAGATTTTTATAGAAATGCCTTTTATATCTGTAAAATTATTTAATATATAATCAAACAATTTCAGATTAGGTGATGACACATTACATTTTTAGGATTGATTTCATATTAATAACTAAAATTTTTTATTAACATATTTAAAATAAATGCAATATCTGTTAATATACTCAGTAGGTTTATCTTGCTCTGACAAGTGGCCATCTGTCATTGAACATTTTATATATATACATATATATATATATATATATATATATATATATATATATATAAATATAAGCATGTGTACACATATTCTGGTATTAATTGAAACTGCCCAGTATAATTTTCCATTTATTTTTTCAACCTTCAATCCAAACTAACATGGAAAAAAAAAGTTTATTTGTAAAGATATTTTCAATTATCAATCAGAAAATGCTATATATATATATATAAATTTTTTATTTATTTCATTGAAGTGTTTTTAACTAACATATACTGTACTTTAGTTTACATAAAAATAGTTTTAAAAATTTTTATGCTGTAACTTTAACCTGTACTCAATATTCATAGCAATTTGACAAAGTAAAGCAAAAAAAAAAAAAAAAAAAATACCTTTTTGTCAACAGTTGTTTTTCAGTTGATATGTTGAATCATTTGAAAATGGACATGCCATTTTGAATTTGAGCCCTCAACACCATTAAAATTTTCAGGATGAATTTGAAACTAAAAAGAAAAAAAATGAAAGGCAAATAATATAAAACATACACAAAACAAATATATAAATACAATAAAACACTAAACTTTTCTGTAAAATCAAACAAAAAGGTTAAAACAGCTTGTTCCTCTATTAGGAATAACATTTTTTTCAGACTATTAGGAAAAATAAAGGCTCGAACTTTCTGAAGATTTTTTTTTCTTGATGAAAACTTTCTGTATTTAAAAAAAAGTTACTCATTAAAGTTACAGCTTCCAACACAAATTTTTATTTTAATGTAAGAATAAGCATAAAATTATTTACAGAAAATATTTCTGTTAGTTCCAATCCAGTTGGTATGACTGCAAAAACATCCTTCTCCCCAAACTTATAGACAAATCATACAGATGCATGCTGGGATTTCTTCTTAGCCAATAAGTTAGGCACATTCTCAGTTTCATCTGCCATATTCTTGTTCTTTCTCATCTAAGTTGGAACACTGATCACTTGTCTGTATCCCTTTTGTGTGTTAACACCATTCTTAGTTTGTGAACTTTTTGCCTTATTTTTGCTTTTGCTTACTTTTTTACTTATCTTGCCTATATATATATATATATATATATATATATATATATATATATATATATATATATATGTGTGTGTGTATATATATATATATATATATATATGTATGTATGTATGTATGTGAGTGTATATATATATATATATATATATATATATATATATATATATTTTGTTTGCTCCATATTATTTTGCCCCTGTTCTTTTGATTATTTTATTGTTTATTGGAAACGCTGTCAATTCTGTTTGCTGGGTATTTCTGCCAATTATATTTAACCATGACCAATTACTCTACAAAATCAGTATAATTTTGGAAAAACCATTTTATCTTCTGGATAATTCACTGCTAACATTATCATACAACTGACTCTCAAACAGATAAAAGTAATAACAAAGTGAATTGTGTGGCAAGTATGGAATATTAGAAAGTATGGAATCACTAACAAGATTTGAAACTCATCAATAACACTGTGACTAAGCCAGTGAAGAGAATAAGTGATAAATTACAATTCAGTGTATCATACTGTGTATTGCCAAAAAGCCTTTCTACTAAACAGAAAACAATCAGAAATCACCTGAGAGTTTATCTACAAGGAATTAACATGTACTACTGAAAAGTATAACACCTTTGAAAACAACAATGTGGATATAGCATCCTGTCATAGATATAATAGTTGGATATGTCATCATTGTGATGTGTGGTAATGAGTCAAGTCATAGATGACCAAAATTTAATGACATAACAATTGAGAACAAGAAAACATAGCAGAGACTATGATCAAAGCAATCATTTTACAGTTAAAAGACACATTGTCATATATATGAAAATTGGGAATACACCAAAGCGAAACAAATTAATGTACTCTTCTAGATCCATATGGAGACTGTGACATAAAAATAAAATAATAGAGGAATAATATTATTTACTAAACTTGTTTATTAGCTAATGAGAATTAGACTGGTATTAGTTGTGAAAAAATATCACAATATACCAAAAACCAATACCAAATTCATAAGGTATGCTCAAAAAGTCATAACTTTGGTCTCTGAATAAGAAAAAAATAAAAATAATATTTTCATTTATTTAATTCATAATAATTCAATGCTATTTTCAATTAAATATTGACAATAAAACTGATTTAAACTATAGCAATAAAATATTATATAAAATTAAAAATATTATTTTACTAATATAAATTAAATAAATGAAAATATTTTCTCTATGATATTTTGTCCTTGCCATAAGCAGAAGTTATAACGTCTTTTTTCCTAAGACTTTTCCTTGTCTCAGATAGCCACAAGATAGTAAAAGAAAAGTCAGGTAACTAAAATAACCAATTCCCTCATGGCAATCTATCTTAATTGAACAATAGAAGAATTCTTTTTCTGTTTGTATTTTGAACAATAAAGAACCATAAAAAAAAAAAAATGAAGCTCCTTTGAACAAGATTCATTGCTGTCGTGAATTTTCTAAACGTGAAATTAAACATTCATATCATATAAAAGTTACATTGCTGTTTTAATGCAGGGAATACATTTGCTATTGTGGATTAATATTCAAGTATTGTTAGCTCAGTAACATGAGACTTTTCAAATGTAATGTTTCACAAAATAAAAATAGCCATTAATATTTATTAAAACAAATTTATTTTCTTTTTAATTTATGTTATCAATAACAAAATACTATTTAATTATCAATTACAATAATACTTTTCTTTATGTATGGAATGATCAAACAAATTTAGATTTCAGACATAAACTGCTCTCCATTAATCATCTGAGAGACCCCTTTCTGCCTTCCATCAGCATGTCTGATGCTATCCAACAAGAAAGTGACTTATTTCACCTTCTCAAGCTAACGTTCTCAGCTGACATGAAGTGGAAAGAATATATTGAATCCATTGCTAAGTCAGCTGCTAAGAAAGTCGGTTCACTGTATCGAGCAAAACAATTTTTCTCTCGGAATGTATCTTGCATATCTATAAGTCTACCATTTATCCATACTTAGAATATTGCCGCTATATATGGTCCGGTGCTCCTGCTATTTTCCTGGAACTCCTCAATAAGATCCAAAGAAAAATCAGCAATGTTATTGGTCCTGTTCTCATGGCTCAGTTTCAGTCACTTTCCCACCACCATAAAGTTGCCTGTGTCTTTTTATAAATACATTCACGGTAATTGTTCAGATAAGCTCTACACTATGCTACCGAGACTATGAATTTATGCACAGTACTAGACTGGTAGCAATATCTCATCAATTTGCAGTTGAGCTAGCTAAATATATCTGTAACTTCTATGCTAACAGTTTTTTACCCCAGACTTCTCTCCTGTGCCCCCCCCCCAGCTCTATGCTTTTTAATCAACTTTAATCTGTAAAAGTTTAAATGCAATGTCAATCACTATCTACTGTCCCGATTGTTCTTTTCTCTTTTTCCTCATTACTAATGTTTCTGTTCTTAATTCGCCCACACCCTGTAATCCATTGCATGCTTGTGACTGTACTGCCTTGCTTTGGGTGATACCGATCAAAAAAAAAAAAAAAAAACTTTTAAAATTACCAGCCGAGTTTTACAAACAGAGAAAATTAAGTTGTCATAGAAGTTCTGTTAACTCTAAAAATTTCTATATAAACAACATTTTTAGCAAGACATATTTCCTAAACTTCCTTTTGTCATTATGCTACGTATAACTGAATTTCCTGTTATGAACATAGCTACAGAGAGTTGATTATGGGAGAAACATTCATTTTTCTTGAGATAGGTACCAATTTTAAAAGGCTTTGACTTTGAGCTTTGTGAACTGTAAGACCAAAGGATAGTTTGACAGGAAATTGACACCTGTGCATTTGGGATAGCAGTCATGATCACATGCTGACATTTGTATTCTTAGGATAAATAATATTTTCCCTTCATGGGTGCCAGAAGCAATAATGGCATAAATAACTATACTGTCGAGACATTTAATAACATATCTTCTTCCAGTGTAGTGGCCATTAGCTGCATCAAAATTTAAAAAATTGTTCTGTGTGGAGCCATTTTTTCCCTTTTTTTAAAAAAAATATTAAATTTTTTCTCTTCATTTCAAAAATGTTATTTACTTTATTTACATCTTTTTCATTTAAATCCAATTAAGATGAAATAAAAATCTTGTGTATTCAAATAATTCTGTTTTTATTAATAACAGAATTAAATAACAGTTTATTTTCACATTTAAATAATTCTGCAATGTTTTACATTTTTTTTTTATAATTCTGTAATATCTTAAATATTATTATAATTCTGTAAGGTTTTTATTAAATTATAATAAAAATTAATTTAACAACATTATTTTCACTAATCTAATTTACATCTTTTTGTAATTAAATCCAATTAAAATCAAACTGAAAATTCAGTATATTCAAATAATTCTATAATGCTGTTATTAACAATTCAAAATAATTCAGACTTCTTTCACATATATGAATAATTTTCTAAAGTTTAATGTATTAATAATAATAAAATTATTTCTGCAAACTTAGAATTTTTTGTGGAAAAAACAGCATAGCATGATGAAAATAGGACCCAAACTCAATAAAAACAAAGTTTTGTCATCAAAATGTTTGTTATTATTAAGGGGAAAGACCAAAGTATTTTTCTTTTATTATATTTTGAAATTTTTTAATCCTTTCTAGTATGTTTGAAATTTTGTTTAAAAATCTTATTTTGCTTACATCAGTGGCCAATATAATGATAAAGGTTAGTTTTTGCACTTTTTCCAGTGAAAAACATGTTTTTTAGGATGGGGATTTTTTTTTTTTTTAGTTTAAAGCAGGACTCCTTGGAAAAAGTAAATTATCAATTTTTTTTTTTGTAAAACAGTTACCCTTTTCACCAAAAATCTGCTCTGAATTGTAAAATAAAAAAATGCAATAAAACTATGACATTATTTAATTAGAAAAGCTTTTAATTGCTTTCATAAATAAGATTTATTTCATAAAGCATCTTGAAACATAACTAAAAGTCAATAAAATATTAAATAATTGCTGAAAATATATTAATTTTTAAAAATTACAAAAAGGAAATGCGTTCACTTAGATTTCATAAATTAATGTCATTCTAGTCATCCATATGAGCTGTCATAACCTTGGAACTTATCAATACGTCAATAAAGATCAAAGAAAAACAAGACTCGTTAAGAAATGCTTGTGTATTACTTTTTATGCTATAAGCAACATATTTCAATTCGGTATTAATTTAACTTTAAATTTGCTAATTTTACTCAAATAATATGTGACAAATATATACTTTATTTTTGCAAGATTTTTAAAACTGATAATTGTTTTGTTTACAAATTTCTTAAAATTAAGAAAATGGCCGCTTTTAATTTTTTTTTTTTTTTTTTTTAAAATCAAGCAAATATTTGACATTCCAATCTATATAATTTCTATTTGAAATAGACCAGAATATTTTAATTACTGGAAATAAAATTTAATCATTTAGCTTTCAATTAAAGCTAAAATGAAATCTTCAAGAATGCTTTTTCATTTTAAACCTTAGGTATTGAAAATTCAGTGGACATACCTATGTTACTTGCTTAAATAATTTGGAATAGTTGTTAAGAATATTTAATTAAACAGATTATTTTGACTTATTTAGATAATGTCATGAATCTTTTTTCTAGCTGAACTCAACTAATTTGTCATAATGCAAAATGTCAGATGACAACAATGGTTAAGAAAGGCTGCAAGAAATATATTTTAAGAATGAATTTTCAGGTAGCATAATGGTTAGAGGTTCCGAACAAGAAGTCAGTAAGTGGAGTTCAAATTCCAGTGGTGTATTTTTTATACACCAACTTGTACACAAATACTCTTGGAAAAGATATGAATCTATTTCTTCTACACCCACTTATGGGTTAAATAGTAAGGGTAACTGAGCTCTTTAGCCATGGTTGGCAACCAGTTTAGGACAACTGAATTCAAAACCCAACCACTTCAACCTGCACAAAGATGGTTAGACACAGGGTGCAAATACTGTCTGTAAAACAAAAACAATAGATTTCCACATTATGGATGATCATATTGGATAGCAACTGTCCAGAATGTTGACACTAACAGGCATTAGACCCAAGTAAGAATAGTTAGTGGACGGATTTTTAAAAATACTCTTAATAAAAAATAAATTAAAATATGTATAAAATTGTCTATGGCTAAATAGTGGTTGAAACACAGTCATATTCCTAGTAGAATAGTGTAACATTTTATTTGTTACTGAATATAAATGAATAATAATGATAGTATTCCAATGGAATGGAAAATCATACTCAAACAAGATAATATTTTAGCTATTGTACTCTCCGACCTTCATCAGGTTCCTGGCCATCTGAATAATCTCCAGAGAGTTTTAAGTGGAAACTAGACAAGAAATAACCAAGTAGTACTAAATAAGAATCAGAGGAAATATCCCTAGACATGGTCAATGGAATGAGAACAGTCTTTCCCTGTAGATCAAATAAAGGTTTCAGTTTGAAATTCCACAAAAGGTTACCCAGATCAACAGGCACTTGATGAAGTCTGGAAGGCACAGCAGCCGAAATGTGATAACAAAGACGGAGACAATAGTTCATATGTAAATGATAACTCCTCATCCCTAAAATTCAGACAGAATAGAATGTGTGACAATAGAATAAAAAAGTTTGGAAAGTATTATACACACTCCATGTTTAGAGACAAATAAGTATTAATATATTTATATTGTCCAATTGCCTGTTCTCATAGAAAAGGCACAACAGGACATGAAAATGAAGTGGAAGAGACTTCTACTCAAGTCATCTTTTCAACAATCCAGTCTCCACCTAATATTTAAGTTCTTAAAAAGCTTGTTTTTTGGGGTTTTTTTTAAGAATTCTATGTTAATTCACAAATTAATATATCACCTTTGAATATTGTAAATGCATTTTTTTTAGAATATGTGACCTGTGTCCTAATCCTAAAACTGCAAAAATGTATCACAGAACTACATCTTTGTCCTGGGTAAGACAATAAACTGTGCCCAACAGGAAGGCCTCTGATCAGGAGGTTTTGAGGAGTGTGGAATCACCTCTTAATTGCTGGTGTTCCCAGGTCCTCCCTGACCCAGTGTGGTAGGTAAATAGTTGGGCCCCAAACTGGGGTCAAAACACTATATATGTATAAAAATAGGTTTTAATACCAGAAATATTTTATAAAAAATATTTATTACCAGCAATACATTTTTGAAAAAAAAAAAAAAAAAAAAAATAAAAAAAAAAAAAAAAAAAAAAGAAGGATATTACAAGCAATACATTTTTGGAGAAAAAATATTACCAAAAATAAAACTGTTGCCGACATTAAATAACCCAGTGAGGTTGATATGCCGTAAAACAAACCAAACAAATCCGACAGTATATAGACAGTTTAGTAGACAATAATTCTATCTATATTTTGTTCTCATTATTTTAACACATAATTTTAAACTTGCTTCAAAGTAAATTTAAATGCTAATAAAAAAAAAAAAAAATTAATATCAGAATTTGTTTTGTAGCAATATATACATGTTTTAATTAAATTGATTTTTTTTTTAGTTTAACATTATTTCTAATTATTATTTTATAATATAAAAATCTTTTTTTTTTTTTTTTTTTAAGTGTATAAATGTATTACAGTTGCTATCCTTGTTTTACTTATTTTCTTAAACAGTGAAATTAATAACAACTGGCCTAGATTTAGAAGTCTTATGAAAGAAAAATTGTACCTCCGGACAGGAATTGAACCTGTATCCCTTTTTCCAAAAGCACTTCCTCCAACCCCCTCAACAAAAATGGAGATTCAGATTTGATTATTGTTGGGAGGGATAATTTCTTTTTAGTAGAATGTCTTGATCTAGGCCAGCCGTTATTAATTTCACTGTTTAGGAAAGTAAAAAAACAGGGGTAGTAACTCAAACAAGTGTATCAAAAAAAAAAAAAACGGGTAAAAGTAAAATAAACATTTATAGTAATAAAAATGTGTACACACAAATACATTAACAGCCAATGAAAGTTCCTGGTTGATATTTTTTTCTCAATATTTCCAATAGTTTTTTTTTTATTTCTTCTTGGTATCAGTAAATAAAACTTCCCATATCTAAGTACTTTTGGCTAATAATAGTCATTGTCAAAAATGTTTGTTGTTTATGTCATTATTATGTTATTTTTTTTTAATATCATGTTTTGTGTGTTGGCTTTTATTGTGTTTTCTATAATCACAAAATAATCAAACATGTATAAATTAAAAATTACTGTCCAAATACATCCAATTGATGCAGAAAATAACACAAAAGAAAAAAAAAATTGTTAAACAAATAATGAGTATTCAATCATTTATATTTTAAAACATTCTTTATTAGACTGACCCCACATGGCACCCAATATACAAGACATGATACCCAGTATATTCCTACTTGTATACAATCTCAGGTGATCTATAGAAATTAAGTTGCAAGTAACTTCCTCAAAGATACTTGAAAGATGCCTCTACTTTACACAGGATCTTATATGAAGAAGATAAACTATTACACTTACAATAATTACATAATAGAGAAATAATAATTCTAGTAGTTAGAAGTAATAATAGTAGCATGGAGCTAACTGAGAAACCTAAATACAAGATAAACATGCAAGACTGAAGATTTTTATTTGAACCAGAAAATTTTTTTTGGGGGGGGGTATAAATAATCTCACCACCACTAACCCAACTTCAGGTAGGTCTTGCAACCAGACATACTTCCACATATTGAAGTCTCCTATTAGCCTAAGTACCAAAATTCTATCCATTGAAGTCTTGCTAGGCTTGCCATATAGCTTACAGCACCTGGTATACCCCAGCTGTCCCCCATCTGAGTACTGACCATACTCAAAGTTGTTTCAGTGTTCAGACAAGAACCAATGTTTCAATGTGATATAGCCATAAGCATGGGTCTTCTGTTTCCCATCAAAACAAAATTGTGTTTTTCTATTCCCATTTGACTTCTTGATAACTACAATCCATATTCACACCTGAACCCTACTATCAGTCTCTCTCTCTCTTTCTCACACACACACACAAGCCAAGCCATAATATTACATCCAAAACAACACTTTGCCAGACCTCCAAAGTCCAATTAGGAACATCATGGGCTGAGGTGAAGCCCTGTGTCCGGTGAAGTGGTGTTAATTAAGGCAACCTGGTGTCTTCTCAGTACCACTCACTCAACTCCATGTAGGACTTGCAATCTATCAGATGTTCCAATGTGCTATGGGTGTAATGTTATACATAATATTTCCATTAAATAAATACAAGAGTCAAGAACTGATCATATTTAACATACATCAACAGAAAAAAAAATAAATAAAAATAACAGAAAAAAGAAAATATTTCATATCAGATATGTTTATCTTCTTTGTGCTAATTCAAACTTTACTATAGTCAATTGAGAATCATTGTAATCTGAAAGTCATACCCAAGATCAACTTTTAATGTCATGCTTTGAACCAATTCCTTGCACATTTTTGTTTATATTGTAAAAGCAAAACAAAAATCCTTTTTCTGCATTTTGGCTTCAGTCACTTTCCCACCGGTATAGTTTCCCTGTCCCTTTTCATGGTATTTGTTCTAATGAAATTTCCTCTTCTGTACCCAGACTTTATGAATTTAAGCACAGCACTAGATTGATAGCAAGGTCTCATCATTTTATCATTGAAATTGCTAGATGTAATCATAAGTTCTATGCTAACAGTTTCTTCTCTCGCACGTGGAACTCTCTCTTAACTTTATGCTTTCCCGTCAAATTTGATTTTTAAAAATTTAAATACAATGTGAATTGCTATTTCCTATCTTCTCAATACTTGTTCTTTTATTCTTCTCTCTCCGCAATAAGGTTTCTTTTTTCTCAGTCTCTAAATTCCAGTAACCCCTTGTATTATTGGCTTTACAGCCTTGCTTAGAGCGAACTGATAAAAAAAAAAAAAAAAAAAAAAAATCACCGACAATTTTGTTCTTTTAATTCAGGTAAAATTCTGACAAATTATTTGAAATCTTGGTAGGGAGGAAGTTTCACTCAGCTCCTTTCTCAGAATTGATGCATTGTGGAACAGACTACAAAGAGAATGCTTTCCCAATCACTACAATCTTAACTTCTCTTCTCTCATCCCCAAACAATGGGCTAAATAGTAAAACTTGTATCTAGAGATTTTTGTTAATGCAATATTCACTCACAAAAAAAAAAAAAAAAAAAAAAAAAAATAAATCATTTTAACCTTTTCAAGTCTAGAGTCAACTGTTATCTAGCCTATATATTCCCATAATATGCACCTCTTGCCCCTTTCATATACATCCTTACAACAACTTAATTTAGTAACCCTCTACATTGAGTAGCTCTTAGGCCTTATATATTGAACAATAAATAAAAAAATAAAAAATAATGGAAATTAGATGCTAGGGTGTTTTTTGGTATTAGTTATTCAAAATCAGATTACAAGACTCCTCATTGTCTCGCCTTTGTAAATGCAGACTTTTCATAGTCTTTGGTGAGACATAATTAGGTTTGGCAAAACGTTTACATTTTTACCCCCTCACTACATCCAATAAGTTCTTTGCCTAAGCAATTATAAAGACACTGTGAGGAGAGGCCAACAAAGAATATTTAATGAATAAGTCTATTATTTTCTTTGTCTTTTATTAATAAAAGATTTCTTCTTACCAACAGTACCAGACTAATCATTGATAAAATGCACACATTTATTTGATACAAAGAGTGTTAAGAACTTTGTGACTCAACCCACTTAACAAAATCTGACTGAAAGACCAAACATGAACATGGTTGGGTTAAAAACTTTTCAGCATACCTTCAGATTAGCATGACCACTCAAGATAAACTTCTTTCCAAATCTGTTACCTTGTGGAACAAACTACCGAGAGTATGCTTCCCCCAATTACTACGGTCATAACCTCTTCAAGTTAACTGTTATCTGTCCTACAAAACCTCATAATATATACACTTCTTCCCTTTATGTCCTTAAAGTAATTCTCTATGTTGAGTGGCTCTTGGACCTTACTTTGACTGAATAATAGTATTAAAAAAAAAAAAAAAAAGAAGAAAACACTCCATATTGGATTATTAACATGTTGGTTTACAAATTTCTTACAAGAAATATTTTCATCATTATGAATATTGGACTAATCTTTCATGCTATTTCCGTTGATTTTTATCACAAAACAGAATGTTATTCTGCAACTGTTAAATAGACAGCATGGCATAGAAATGAAGAACAAGCCGTTGACGTGATTTGAGCTTGCATCCTTTATCCTTGAAGGTTTTGGAATAAGACATAAGAATTCAAGTCTATCTAGAGACCCTACTTATTTAATAGCTTAAGTATCTTAGAGTCACAAGAAAAAAGTATGATAAATAATACAAAAGACAAGTCAAAAATTAATAATGTCCAGCATTTATTTTGTTTTCCTGTATCTATATTTAATAGAAAGAAAAAAGAAAGTGAAATATAAGACTGCAATATATATATTATTAGTCTTATTTTTCACTACTTAACATAAGTGTTTTTTGCTTCCATGAATACAGCTACATATCTATCTGTCATTGAATTTTATCTTAAAGTTTCAATATACAACTTTTAAAGTTGAAAATATTCAAATAAAAATAAATTATAACATACATAGTATCTTAATTCTAAAACTTAATAAAATAATGTAATTTTTAATTTAAAAACAAGAAAAAGAACACAAATTGTCATTTTAAAATATAACATTTATCAAAAATAATGTTAAAAAAAAAAATAAACAAGGCTTTATGTAAAGAGACAGAAATGCTGGCTAAAACAATTTTTTACAGAAATTTATAAACTTTTAGTTTTTCACTCCAAAATAAAATACCATTCATAGAAAGCATTTTTAATTTTAAGAAAAAAATGAGCGAGAGAGAGAGAGAAAAAAAAGAAAAGCTATTTTTACTTTTGACATCTGCATAACAAGGCAAAGCTTATGCTGATGGAACAGAACAAAAAAAAGAATAGTTTTTATTTGAACTGACCCAAAGTGTTAGCATCGTAAATAATGGATAACATCTAAATAAAAAAAAAAAGAAAAAGAATTTAAATAAATTGTTCATCAAAAACCTTTTGAAAACAACTTTCTAAGAAAAAGATATTGGCATTAGCTGCATGATTACCAATGCCAAAGAAAATGTCTGATCTTAGCATTTATACAAAGTATAAAGATTTTTCTTTCTTCCTTTTCAGTTTTTAGAACAGGAAAAGGAGGATATTAATAGAACAGTGCACAGTATTGATTGCAATACTGCCAAATTTCAAAGCTTAGAGTAAACAAAGGCATTGAAAATTGGAGAGGTCGGAGAAAAGAAGATGAAAGATACAGTGAAGGATACAAACATCTAAGATTAGCAAAAGTGAGTTTAGTTAAATAAAATAAAACATTTAATTCAAATATTTTCTTTCATCTATTGAAACATAATTGAATATTCTTAAAGTATTTCAACAGAAAAGTAACCTGACTAAAATTAACAAAAAATATACTTTTCAGTTTTACAATAGAAAAAAAAGTTAGGTTTTGGCATTTATTACAACTACCAAGTGCATGATAATTTTTTCATGTTTATATATCTAAAAATAATGTCGGAATTTTAAAAGTTGATATGAATTTTTTAAATATTAAGCTATTTTTACAGAAAATCACTTGAAAAAAATGCAGAAATACATAAATCTCCAAAAGTATTTTTATCATAATACTATCATAGCTCAATAAATTAGTAAGTTTATGGTATATATTTTTATTTTTTTTCCCTGATTAGGAACACCTGATTGAGGCTGGAAGGCACAACAGCTGAAATGTGATAACAAAGATAAAACAATATTCAGTATAAATAATGATAATTATAATAATATAATATCACTATAATAGTGATAACTCCATCCAAGAAATTCAAGCAGAGATTTATTTTTCTTATCATGATGAAACTTAATGAATTACATTTATTAATAAAACATTTAGTAGTAAAATGAATACAAAAGTTTAGGAAATAAAGTTAATATCCTTTTTATTTAAAAAAATTGGGCAAGAGTTTAAACAATAAAGAACAATTTCTTTACGTAAATCACTTAAGTAACTACCTAGTTACAGTTGATATATTGCTTTACTTTGGTTATCATCAGAAATCTTTAAAAACAAAAAAAATTTGGGGTTGGCATTGGATACACTTGCCATAATTTTGGTCTGAAAATAATAAACATCAGTTGAAATTTAAATTTTTCACTGCGAGATAAAAAAAATGTTTCTATTTTTCTAATGTGTATAATTTGTAAAGATCCAACTAATGGTTTGCTATTATTAACAGGCAAAGGTGCCCTCTAAATATCATGCAATCTTAAAATTTTATGTGGCATTTTTCAATAAATGGAACAAATTTATAGGTGATAATTCAATTTCAGCATGCACTTCAAAAATAAGAGACACCCTAATATTATATATATAATATTGCAACAATAATACTCTAAGCAGAAAGGCATCATTCTGTGTATTGTGGCTTAACTCATACATATATCTTAATAAAGTACAAGGAGTACCTAATCTTGCAGGACAGTGAATAAAAAATAAATGCAAATTTTAAATTTCCTTACAGACAATTAAATATGAATTATCAAAGCAACTTAAATAAATAGTCTTCAATCTTATGTAAAAAATTTAATCACTAATAAGTTTTGCTGTCCAAAATAAATTTCTCATAACTAAAAAATTTAATAATTTCTAAAAAGAATCAAAATGTTTTATTTTTATTAAAAGAAAAAAGAATAAGTGCAACAATAGCCCACTTTTTAACTGAAAAAGCAGCATAGCATAAAAAAAAAATCCCAAACTTAAAAAGCAAGTTTTATCATCAAAATGTTTATTATTAAGAGTAAAGACCAAAGTATTATTTTATTTTATTAAATTTAATCTTTTCTAGCACGTTCAAAATTTTAGTTAAAAATCTTTTTTTTGTGTGTTAGCAGTCAACATAATATTTACGATTAGTGTTTGTGCACTTTTTTCCCTGTGAAAAACATTGATTTGGAAATTATTGTTGGAATTAAATGAAACTTTCAGGTCTTATTCACAAATGAATGCAATTATTATTACTATTTTTTTTTTAAATCTTGAAAAAAAAAAAAAAAAAAAAAAAAAAAAAAAAAAATCTTTTTTTTTGTATATTATCTCCCACTGCTACTTAATTTCATAAAATTTCAAGAAATTAAATTTTCGTTAGAAAATTTTTTTTCTTTATTACTTAGAAGCATGAGTCCTTGGAGAATGTAAATCAACATTTTTCTTTTTTCAAACAACCAAAAATCTGCTCTGAATTAGAAAATAAAAAATGCAGTAAAAATATGACATTATTTAATTATAAAAGCTCTTAATTGCTTTTATAAATAAAATTTATTAAAGGACATTATTGTCTTAAGAAAAAAAATTTTTTTGATGAATAATGAATGTTTACAGAAATCGTTTTCATTTTTTTTTTAATTTTAATTATAATAATTTATAGTTTTAACTCTTAAAACTATATTAATTTCCGTCTTTTAGATGATATTGTTATTAAGTGAAAACAATATTTACTAATCAAAGATTGGAAAGCTTTATACAAAGTATTTTGCACCAAGATTTTTAAAATAATTTAAAATTTTTTTTTATGTTTATAAAATATTACGTAATGTGCCCTAGTTTGAAAGTATGGTTGATCATACATGACATTATCAGAAAATAATAGTGACGACTATAGTAAATTTCAAGTCAACATTCTTAAAATTAGATCACAGAGATTATTTTCCAACATTTTTAAGATTATTTACTTAAAAATTATATAAAAAAAAAAAAAAAAAAAAAAAAGGTCCTCACCTGTCATTTTCTTAAATTATCTTTTAACAGATAAAGTCACTGTAGACCTGTCAATACCTTATAAGTGATTGACAAGTGATGAAAAGCATGTATATCACTGCTACTGTTTGTTTTTAAAATTCCATTTCTGTTAGTTTCAACTTCAAATAAATAATATTGTTTTCAAATCAGATTAATTATACCTTAAATCAGCTAATATTCTTCAAATAAAGTTTCAGAAAAGTATATTTTATTTTTGGAAGGTTTTAAAAAACCGAGAATTAACTTTCATTTACAAATGTGTCAAAAGTGGCTGATTTTAATATAATTTCTATTTGAAATATACCAGAGTATTTTGCTTACTAGAAATCATTTAGCTTTCAATAAAAAGTTTAGAAAAAAAAAGATTTAATTCAAGAATGCCTTTTCATTTTTAAAAATTCATTTTAAACACATTGTTATAATTTAACTGCTTCATTACGAGGACCATTTGTAACACGTCTTTTTTTTATCTACGAAAATCAAATGTGAAATTGGTGAGAATTCCATACATTCATTTTTTTCTTTTTAATAAAAAAAAAAAAAAAAAATAATAATTTATAATATTAAATGGGTGAATTAACAATGTTTAAAAAGAAATTAAAAATAAAAGTTTTATTTTGAACTGTAACAGACTTTAAACTAGCGAAGTTCATGGAAAGTTTGAGACCTGAGTAGAAACTTGCACATTTTTTTTTTTATACACACACAAGTAAAATAAATGTACATCATATTTAACTTAGGTTTTATTATGATTTATAGATTTTAGTTTTACTGATAGTTTAAAATATATTTATATCCTTTTATCATTAGTACCAGGAACGGAAAATTAAGTTAAAAAAAAAAAAAAAAAAAAAAAAAAAAAAAAAAAAATCCAAAGAATCATTTCTGGAATCAGAAATTAGGTAAAAAAATTCTGATTCCAATGCCGATTTCCCAAAACATTCTGATGATTACAATTAATTGTCTCATCACTAATTATTACTCACTCTGTTTCCACTGAATCCAAGCAACCACCACCCAGCCCAGGGATTGAACTTACAATTGCTAATGTCACCAAATTTACAAATCAACACTTTAATCCACTAGGCTATTTTACCCCTCAACAATTTGACACCTTGCATGAACAATGGTAGCACAAGGATGTGTAGGCCAACAATAGAACATTAGGGTATACCCCAGAGACTAAAATGCATGACTGAAAAACAGGGTTTAGTCACAGCAGTATGTAGAGGACAAAATTGAAAATAAGGAACAAACTTTAAAATAAAATAAAATTAAAAAAAAAAAAAAAAAAAAAAAAAAATGGAAATGATAATGTCACTTGGTAGGTAAATGTGTTAAGTAATGATCTAGGTTTCCTTGAGGAAAGAGAGAAAAAAAAAAGGGGACGAGGGTTAACTGGTGAAAAAAAGAGAGGGTAAAAGAAAAAAAGATGAAGGGAGGATATTTTTATCGAAGGGGAGGGCAGAAAACGAGTCGTATTGAAAATAATTTTGGATCAAAAAAAAAAAGAGGAACTGGATTTTCAAGAAAATCGTCTGTCACAGTGTTAAAAAAAAGGACGCAAAAGGGAGGTGTGAGAGAAAAAGAGGACTGTTGAGAAGGGCCCCAATTTCATTTATGTTGGACAGGGAGGGTGTGAAAAAGAGGACGCATTCCTAGGGTGAGAAAATGTCACAGCGGACGTTTTTGGGTCAAAGGGATTAAAGAGGGTTTTCGAAAAAAGGAGGGAGGGAGTGTGTGAGAAAAAGAGGACGCGGGAGGGAGTGTGTGAGAAAAAGAGGACATGGGAGGGTGTGTGAGAGAAAAAGAGAACACGGGAGGGATTGTGTGAGAAAAAGAGGGCAAGGGAGAGAGTGGGGGGAAAAAGAGGACAAGGGAGACAGTATGGAAAAAGAGGAGAAGGCAGGGAACAAAAAATGGGGGACCAAGAATAAGCGAAAAAGGGAGATAAGGAGAGAGAAAAAGGCCGACAAGAAACAGAGCAAGGAAAAAAGGGGATGAGGAAGAAGTTTACCTTTAAAGATACATCATTACTCTTCAGTATTGAGTGCCATGATTAAAAGCTGTTACCAAAAACAGACACAGATGTGGTTTATACAACTGAATAGTTATGACAATTTATGGAAGCACGCATTTTTCAAAAGGCAATCAAAAAAAAAAAAATAAAAAAATAAACATTTGTAAATTTAGAAGCCTGTTGCAAAGAAAAGCAATCAGAAGCAGCTGGGCTTTAACAATGACAAATTTGTCTCTTGAAACAACCAAGCTCTAGAAATATTTCATTGAATCTATGAAAATTCCATATTTCCTGATGTGACAAACATTTTTTTTTCTCCCCAACCATCCCTTACTCTGCTTGGGACTCCAATTGGTGAAAGAGAGCGGATCGACTGCATAACTTAAATTTTAACCAACTTGAATAGCATTTTTTTTAACATTAAGAAATATGGTAATTTAAAAGAAAAAAAAAAAATATCCATTCAAATTCAGACAAAGAAGTATTCACATAAAAGAATAATCAATTCCATAAAAACAATGTAAATAGTGTAAATAATGACAATTCCTCATCTGAGAAATATAGACAGAAATTCCATAAAAGTTGAAATAAACTATACCTTCATACTATACCTTTTACAAAAGATTTTAGGATTCATATCACACCACTAAAGTTATCAGAGTACATGTGGTGTTCCTACAACCTTAATAGTTTGCAGGAGCACCACATGTATTGCAGCTATAGCATCAGTGTTCTTTCTAGGGCAAGATAGCGTGATGGAACCTAAACCTCAGGCTGGTTTTGATTTCAAAGTTTTCCTATCCCTAGACTTGTTGCAAGCCCTGCTATTTAGTCTTATTATTGTCAGCCATCTCCTTAAACAAAGTCAACCAATTCCTCTTATGGTGGTTGGGTTCAATTGTCGCTGATTAAATGAACATGGAAAGAAAGACACTTTTCTGCAAGTAGAAGATTTTGGTTGCTTTATACCAAGGGTCGGCAACCTGCGGCTCGCGGGCCAGATCCGGCCCGCAAAGGCATTTTGACCAGCCCGCGAGCCTGATTACCAATGACTATTTTTAACATGAGACAAGGTTTTCAAATTCGACAAAAGGCCTGCTGTTATCTCAGTGCACTAAAAATATTAGACTATCTGCCAGTTATCTTTCATGTGACTTATTTTACCAATTTGCGTTGCCTACGTTTAATGTCAAATAATGGATACATATTTGTTATGACCCTTGACTACATTAAAAGGTAACAGAAGCGAAAGGAACGATAAAGTGAACGAGACCAGGGAGGGACTGACATGCGAGGTAGCAGAAATCTAAAGACAGTTAAACATACACGCATTATACATACATGCCTCATGAATGTGTGGATGATACCGCATGGTGTACGTACGTAAGTGTATATGTTTGCAACTATTTGTACTTGTATGTATGGGTATATGTGCTTGTTTTTTTTTTGATGTGTGTGTGTGTGGTGTTGTGTGGAACAATTTTTTTAATAACAGTTTCAAACCTACACGTCATAATTTCATCCATTTCACTTCGGTTGATTTTTTTCACTTTGAAGTATTTTGACGTTCCTTAAGGAAAAGTAATTTTTGTTAGGTGTGTTTTTAATTTTAGATTTTCTTTTGTTTTTCTGATTTCTCAATGTTTATTTTCATTATGGTTTTAAATATTTCGGTTGACAGGGGTCTGCATATGTAATTTTCCTTAATTTTTCATTAATGGCCTTCGTCCGGCCCGCAATCTGTCATTATAACACGATCCGGCCCACAGGGTCGAATGAGTTGCCAACCCCTACTTTATACCATTCCCAAGGTTATTTGTTCAAATAGTAAATGTAACAAGCACAGCCAGAATTCAAACTTGGTTTGCCAATTTCTCTAGTCACTGTTACACTATTCTCATATTCATTTAAAAAGATGAGAATAAAATAAATGAAGGAAGCTGGTGTTGTGACACTGATAGTAAGAAATTAGGATTAAAAGGTTTTATGTGAAAACCCTGTATAGGATTGGATAATTGGAAGGGTTAATAACATTAAGGTGAAAACATGAATTGAAATATGGAGCAAGGAAAAAAAAAATTTTGTGATAAAATGAAAGTTGAATGGAATTGTTATGATTCACAAAGGCAATAATGTAAACAATCTAAAATATGATCTGAGGAATGTGAACAGTAAAACGTTAATTGTCGGCCAAGAAGCAAATGAAATTGTTGTAAATCGCAAGCCGATAATATAAGCAATTTGAAATATGGTTTTGTAAACAGGCAAAGTTTTTAATTGGTCATACTGAAAATCAACAACAAAAAAATTCTTTAACATCAAGGACATAGAAAATAATTTATAAACACAAAGTTTACTATCGGAAAATTATTGTTTTGAATAAGTGACCAATCGCAGCCCGATTGTTTATCATTCCTTTCTGTATCCTGATGAATAAGTTTGTTGTCGAAGAATGTATTGTTTTGAATAACTGACCGCTTTATTTGACAGTCAGTATGATTTCTCCAAAATTGGAGAAAATAATTGATATGAATATTGATGAGTCAGGTGAAATACATAGAAACAGAGTGCTTAAGCAACCCAGCAGTTGGAGCAAGAGATGCAGAGGAGATGAGACAGCAGTGGACAAAGGAGCTGCTGAACTCCATGTGACCTGCTGCTAAGAGAATCTGACTGACCTCTTTCTTTGTTGATTGAACCCACTCCAAGTTTTAGAAGAAAAAAGACAAAGTGTCACAATAGAGTTTATGGCAAGGGTTAATTTTGTTGTATCAAAAACTATATAAAGTAATTGAAAATTAACCCGGCAACATTCTTTGTTATTTTGTCATGTTATTTTCATTTTTGCCAACAGAAGCATTCTTGTACTTTCGTAGCATAGTTCTGCTGTGGTTCGACCCAGCACACAAGTATAGATGAAATTCGATCTTCACTGCTCTGTGATCAAGGAACACAACATGGAACAAATCAGAAAGCAGATAATCATCAGTTGACCGGTGACAGTACTGACCAGCACTGGATTAACCCAGGATCCAGCCTATTGATTTCTATATAATGATCATATCTTCAATCAAATTTTGGTTTTTAATATTCCCCTTTTAAGCCAAGAATAAATAAATAAAAAATTACATAAAAATGTAAAAAAGATTGTCCCATTCTGATATCACGGTAATATTTATGTAAAAGACCACACCTGTCTGTTGTTTCTTAATATCCATGCTGCATCTTAAAAAACAAAAAAAATCAACTTCCTTAAACATTACTTTTTGTTTCTGTTCCCAGCAGTCAACACCAAAGATAAACAATCTGCAAATTTTACTTAATGATCTCAAAGCACAAAAGTAGCAATCATGACAATACCAACATACCCAGTGATTCATTTAAATCAGGCAAGTCTAAAATCAGGCCCAGGGGCCCAATTACGGCCCATGGTCAAATTTCATATGGCTCCCATCCTCTGTCATAGAATGTATCACTTACAGCCCATCAGTATAGTCAATCAGAGGATGTAAAGTACACACCTAAGAAATGCAATTTCATGTTTTACCAAAAGATCGCAGTAGCTGTGTGTGGCGCCACACTGACAGTGTGATCTTGACTTTGGCCTTTTCCAGCCAATTTCTAAAATCACTGCTTTTGAACCAGATCTGGCCTACATACTGCAGTCCAGATCTCAGTAATACCCTTCACATGTACAGGCAAGTTATTTGTTTTGGCCATCGGAAATGAATGAATTCTAAAATCTTAGTGAATTAAATTTGTTTTGTGTTGGTCAAAATCAGTTATAAATATATTTGAAAACTTGGACTTGTGTCACTTTGTTTTCTATTTCTTAATAAGATGTATCTTATTTACATTATTCAGACTATTGTCCTCATCTTTGTCACCATATTTATTACATTTTGGCCGTTGTACACTCCGGCCTTCTTCAAGTGGTTGGAATGTCAAACTGAACCTTTTATTTTGCTCACTGGGGTAGACTGTTCAGTCTAATCACCAATAATATGTAATGTTTAAGATTAACCTGAGATATATTATAGCATCCTGGAAGATCTTTTTTCTCAAACATATTTTATTTCATCTTTCTTTGCAATATCTAACTTGTACTATGACAGTAAATTTATAACTGTTCTATTTGATTATTAGTTGTTAATTTATTATTGGTCCTAATCTATAAATTAGGCTTTATCAGAGGTAGGGATATATATCTTTTCACACCAAGAAAGGCAATAAAGCCACAGAGATGCAAGGCGTTACTGAGAGTGAAGGAAACTGAGAAAACATTGCTGAAGAGAAAAAAGATTCAGAGACAGAAGATGACAATTGTCATTGCATTTACATTTTTGAAGATTGTAGTTTATAGGAAAGCAAGAAGCTGACAAGAAATGCCAAAGAAACTATTAAAGCAGAACTTGCACTTAGCAATTTCATTGGTGAAAGGAGGTGACCTAGTTGCCAATCTAGTACTATATTTAATTTCATGAAGTCGAAGTACTAAAGAGGAGAGCTTATCAGAACAATTGCCATGAAAATATTTACAGAAAAGGCACAGGGTAATTACATTATGGTAATGGGAAAGCAATAGAGGTTGAGATGCAAGGTCAGGACTGATAACATTGCGGACTCTTTGGATTTTGTCAAGAATTTCTAGATATATAGCAGAAGCATCAGATCAGAAATAGCAACAATAGTCAATGCATGGACAAATGGTAGACTTATAAAAGTACAAGAGAGGTTTGGGTGAGAAAACAATATTGTGAACCAACTTTCTTAGTAGACTTGGCAACTGATTTGATATATTTTATTTTACTAAAGTTCACTCAATACAATGCTCAAGAGCCACTCAAGGTAAAGGGGTACTAAATGAGTTGTGTGATATGAATCCAAGATGAGTTTGTTCTACAAAGTAATTATTTACAGGGAAAAAGCTGAGTGGAACTTCCTATGTTACAATTGAAATATGGTAGAAATACACATTAAAAATTAGGGCAAAGAGTTTACTCATATATAATTAACAAATAACACAAAGACAAAAGAAAAAAATCTTTCAAATTTGCATGAGTGTAAAGTTAGAAAGTACATGATGAAAAAAAAAAAAAATCACACAAATTTGATTTTCTTTATAAAGTTAACTAATATTTTATTCTTTCTTAAGTTAGGAAGTGCTTTAACAGAGGATGGAAAAATGTGACACTGAAATCCAAAAGCATGTTGGGAGAGCGAAAAATGCCTTCCAAATGCTAAGCAAAGAATAAAGAAACCAGAAAACTTTGTTAGAAACAAAAAAGACTACTGAAATATTATGTAATAGCAGTCCTCCTATATGTCAGTTATGTTGGACAAGGCAACAGTAGGATGCTGAGAATAGCATGGACTAATAATGTAACAAGAAAGTTTTAAGGAAAATGGAAAAAAAAAAGAGCACTTATGCTTAAAATCAGAAAGAGATAACTGAAATTTCTAGAGCTTAAGACACAGATAAACCAAGCAGACTGACTCAGATCTCCATTATTTAGAAAATTTGCTTCGAAAACTTTGAAATAGTAAAAAGAATCAGTAAAAATTTTACCTAAGTTTGCAAACCAAAAGAAACAAAAAATATAATTTTCGTTTCTTTTGTCATAAAACCTGAACACCATCTAGAGAAAATAAGACCTCATTATAAAATAACTACATACTGCCAAATCTTTCATAAAGATGAAACAACAAGAACAGTATCTCTACAAAAGAAGAGAAAGAAGACCATATTATAAACACAGTTCTTTCTCTGATAAGGAAAAAAGTGAGTGAAGGAGAGTATAGATGGCAATATCAAGTCTGGAACCTGAGAAACTGCTAGCATGGAAGACAAAATTAACTGTCAAAAGGTCGCCACAACAACCAAAAGTGAGACACTTGTCCTGAATTCCTCTCAACACAGCCAAACCAAAAGACAAGCCAATGAAGAATAAAATAATTAACAATAAAAAAAGGGGAAAGTTATTTGTAAAGACAAGGGACAAAAAATATAAAAAAAAAAAAAAAGAGATAAGAATGTAAAAGAGTGAAAATGAAGTGAAAGAGAAAGGAGAACAAATTTAAGAAAAAAAATAATGAAGAGAAAAACAAAAATGGGTAAAAATTAGTTATGTATCAATATAACCATGAAAAAGAAAGCAAGAATGCTAGTTCCATATCAAGAGTTAAAATTAAGTTAACCATAGCAGCAATCAGACACTCACTCTAGTTTATTCATAAAATGATAAAATATTAAATAAAAAATTACAATGAACAAAGGTTTGGTTGAACATTTGTTGCAGATTCAATAGAGAACACATTTACTGGGGTTAGATAAACTCATTGATAAATATATAAGTGGAGGAATTCCATATACTATATAAGTATAATAGCAAGATAAAAAAAAATTACGAGATGACAAGACAAAATGGAATAGGATTTGAATAAATAACCTTGGGGTCTGAGAATGACTGTTTTAGTGGTTATGGGAAAAAAGTCAGTCCTGAAGAAAACAATTTTTACCAGTAAATTCAAAATAATATCAAGCAGTTTATATTCATATTTTCATATATTCAGCACCAAAGGACATAAAGGTTATCTTTACTTTACCTGTTAAGCACCAAATGGGATTAACATTTTGTGTTTATCCATCATTTTCATTTTACCCTTTGCCCACTGTTGTGACTAGATGCTATTTAAATTTGTGTGAAATACACTAAGTTCTATCCTTGACCTACACATGTCAGTGCAAAAAAATTCTACTTAAATTTTTTATATAGACAATATCACTGCTATAAATCTCTCTCATATACATATATATGTGTGTGTTTGTGTGTGTGTGTGTGTGTGTGTGCGTGTCTTGTTGAATATGACAGACAAGGAAAATTTAATTTTTTTTTATTTAGTTTTTCCAGCATTCTTACATTTTTTCCCCCAATTGATGAGAATGCAAAAATTGTTCATATCGTCCATTGCCCCAAGCACTTTCAGCCTTTCTTTAGCCATTTTCAAGGAAGTTTGTTTTCGGTGTTGTTAATTTCTCTTTATGTTTGACAGCTTGAAAGATGTGTTTTTTGTTGTTGTGTTTTGAATACTAGTAGGACCGTTTTTTCAAAGCTTTGCATGTTGAGTGTGGATGGAATTCTAGTGAGCATCTTTACATTTTTTTGTTGATTTTTTTTTAAAACATTCAATATACTATTCCCACTGTTGATAATATGAGCAAAAAAATGTAAGAATGCTGGAAAATCTAATTAAATTTTCCTTGCCTGTCATCAGAACATGTTTAAAAGAAAGGTTGCTACCTGCATATATATATATATATATATATACACACACACACACACACACACAAAACCAAATGGGGAAGATATTTCTCTATTTCTTATGATTGTGTACTTTTCTTACAAAGACTGCTTGCCTTAAAAATCTTTCAAAAACAATCTGTATTTGTTATTTATTATATAATAATTTGTATTTATTTATTTATAATAATATCATGATGATTTTAAAAACTACTTTATGGATTATAAAGGTGTGTTTTCCCTCATCTATACCAGTAAACTGAATTTAAGCTTGGGTAAAAACCAGAATTTTAAATACCATTTGTCAAGGTACCTACTTCAATGTGAAAATAGATGCAACACAATCTTCCAACTGTTTTTCTTTATATTTAACTTTGTGCTATACTAAGATAAAGCTTAGCTTGTAGTAAGTGTAAATCAGTTTCCAAAGCACTGCTCTCAAAAAATGTTAAAACATTAGATGGAAATATAAAATTATTGGTTGAAAGAGTATAAGGATTGAAATCATTATCAGTGGCTTGTCAAATTAATGGGAATTCCCCAGCTTTACAAATAAAGATCAATAAAAACTGCACATAGGTGATTTCATACTGGCTTTTCTTCAAGTCAAGCACATTTCATTATATATATTTAGGAATGACCTAGAAAAGAGAAAAAAAAAATGGTAGGAAATAAAAAAGGAAAAATATTGAATTTTTTTTTAACTTAAATTTTTTTTTTTTTACAATACGGTTCACCCTGTACAAGACTCAGGGGCCACTTGAGGTAGAGGATTACATTAAGAGGCAGTTTATATGGATAGGAGGGGAAGGTAATGGTTAACTCTAAGCTTGACCAGGTTAAGATTGTAGTGATTGTGGAAACATTCTCTTGGAAGTTCCACAGAGCAGTGGTTCGTGGGAAGAAGCTGTTTGAGTGGAACTCATTTCTCGCCGATGGAATATGAAGGAAATGTGGGTGGTTTGCTACAATGTAACTGACATGGCGAATCCTGACCATAGAGGTTAGACCTGGTAGAACCAAGGAATATATTTTATGTGAGAGAGAGGTTGGAGGGTGGAAAATAATGTCTTCCACAAGAACTTGGAGATGTTTTTGAACTGTAAAGTGAAGAAATATAGCAACAGCACTCCATTTTCTGTTCAATATATTTTAAATAATTAGTATCTGGTATACTGTAAGAGCAGAAATAATTAGATACAATTTTGTCTCTTAAATTTTAATCAAAGTTCAATATGTTCATTTGTGTATTCTTTCACACACACACACAAAAAAAAAAGCCGCTTGGTTGTATATACTTTTATTATGAGCATCAACTAAGCATTTAGAAAAAATAATTTATTTTATGAACAAAATGAGAATGGAAACACAAAGTTGAACACATTAAGAGAAGCTTTAGTAAAATCAGCAATCAAGATCATTGATAAATAAAAGAGGAATGGATGACAGTTGAAATTCTCAATATGATGAAAAGGAGACAAAAAAAAAGAAACAATGCACAAAGAAATTAGAAACAAATGCAAGTGGGCTAAAGAGGAATGACTCAATGAAAAGAATTCAAAAATAAAAAGAATGATTATTCCAAATAAAGCAGATATGCATAAAAATAAGAGCTAACAGGACAAAAGACATGCTCAGCCACAAGATGCATAAAATCCAAGAACAGGACACTGATATTAAAGAAAGAAAAATAGTCTAAAGATGGAATGAATACATCAGAGAACTCTTTGACAATGAAAAAGGACAACCCACAGAAATATTGAAGTACTAGAAATATTAAAATCTGAATTGAAATCAGCAGTGACCAAATTTAACAAACCAAACAGAAGGACCAGATGGAATTGTAGTAGAGATGCTGACAGTTTTAGACGATTTCAACATTGACAAGACCTCAGTAGATCCATTTTCATAGCACTACCTAAGAAGCCAGGTGCAAATGAATGAGAACTCCATCAAATAATCAATCATATAACAAAATTTATCTGAATTCTGATGAATAGAGTGTGCAGCAGAATTAGTGTTAAAGACACTGGAATGTAATATTTATGTTCAGAATGATATCAGAAAGAGAATACTAATGCAAAAGTATGTATACGCATGTTTTATGAATTATGTAGAAGTATTTGATAAAGTATACCATGAAGAACTGTTGGAACTGCTAGGTTACCTTGACATATATGGGAAGGACATTAGAATAATTCAGAACTTATATTGGTGGCAAACAGCCTGCAAACAGATAGAAAATGAATTCAGTAAATAGAAAGGGGTGCAAGACAAGTATTTGTCTTCTCACTTGACTTGATTCTGAGAGGATTAGAAGTCTGGGATTTTTATCTCTGCAATTCACTCTATTGTAGCATGTAAGAAAGAATTTTGCTTTTTAAAATCATTAAAAGTAAAAACATCAAACAAAATCTAACATTATACAAAAGAAATAAAAAGCAATATATTAGCAACCTGATCTCCCCAACTTGCAAATGAGATATTCTGTTATGAAGCATATTCACTTATTGGTGTTGAATAATGATTCTTGTTACCATAAAAGAATATCTTAGTAAGTAAGGGAGATGAAGTTGTGAAACAGATCAGCATATAAAATCACATTGTGTTTTTATAATATAAAATTGAGAAGTAACTTTTTTCTGCTTCCTGCTTGCGATTTGTACTATACAGTTTCTATAGCAGTATAAATTTATCAGTTGTCTATTTTTGCTTAAGTGGGTATATTTAAAATAAAAAGGCTTTGGTAAAAAGTTTGAAAGTGAGGCTTAGTTTTTAACTTTGGGTATGTTTTCATGTCTGGTATTCTCTTCAGTTTTTACTGCTTGGACATAAGTCTTAAAATAGTTCCACTCATAGAACAATGGGCACTAGAAGGTATTACGAAGGTGAATACAATGTCTATTTTTTTTATTTGCTTACTCTTTGATAAAATTTGTATTTTAGTAATTTGAACATAAACTTAACTTTCTTTCTTTAAGTGGTTATTCATTTTTTTTTTCTTGTGGGCATGACAGTGGGAGGGGGAACTAGTTTCATTAGCACTAGTTTCTTGAAGCCTAATTTTTTTTAACAAAATATGATGATTTATATATAGTTTAAACAAATTCTGAAAAATCTCTAGAATTATTAATTAGTCAACAATTTCTTTGGAAGATGTGTATTTCTTCTTCTATATGCCATGTGCATTCAGGATATTGGCAATCATGGTTCTCCACAATTTCCTGCTCTTTGTAGCTCTTAGTAAATTTTGTCTGTCTCCTAAACCCTGTTCTGCCATCCATTTACACAAGCCTATTAGATAGGTTATACACCATTTTCTCTGTCCATCTCGTCTTCCATATGTCCTGTGGGTATCAAATTTTCTAAAACCTCTTTCCTCATTATGTACCCTAGAAATTTCCACTCTCTTCCTGATGTAACAAATGCAATTGGAAAATTAGTTAAATATTGCCATCATTTTTTGAGAGTATAGGAAAATAGTATTTTAATAAAAAAAAAAAAAGGAAAAAAATAGTATTTACACTTTTAAATAGAAGTATCCACTCAAGCAGCTTCTTCCTACAAAATGCTGCTTCCCCCAATTACTACAATCTCTTCAAGTCTAAGGTCAACTGTTATCTTTCCTAAATTTCATAAAATGTTCCTCTTGATCTGTAACCTCTACCTTGAGTGGCTGTTGGGCCTTGTACAGGGTGAACATCACTGTAAAAAAATTAAAACTCCTTTTATTGGATGTGCGGGTTGTGTGTAATGATTCGACTTGGAACAAGAAATTAGCAAACAGTTCAAATTCTGGTAGAGTTCATTATCCTGACTCTTGCACAAATACCCAGGAATAGGTATGAATCCATCTCTTCTATGGGTTAAATAGCAGAATAGACAGGGCAATTTAGTCACACTTAGTCGCTAGTCTAGGAGAAAGATAATTCTAAATTGCAAACCCATCCACCTAAATCTGTACAAAGATTGTTAAAAAAAGGAGTAACGATATTTTGTCTGTAAAACAAAAATATGAAAGATTTAAACAATTATCGATGATCCCATTGTAGAGTGATTATCAAGAATGTTGTTAACACCAAGAGAGGATTGATCCATATCCATTCATGAAGTTATTCTAATAGAAACAGTGTTATTCTAACTTTTCATCATTTTCAATGACAAAAAAAATAACCCTTTTCTTCCTTGCTGTTCCTTCCATTCAAAAATTGTTTAAAAAAATCATTCTACAGTGTTCTGAAGAACAATGTGTTTTGTGACCAAAAACTAATTGTGATAAGTACAATTCAAAGTTGGTGTTGGGCCTTATCTGTTGGCATTTAATGGCACAGAACATTTTTCTCATACCGTCAACTTGACCAATTATTAGTGGATCTGTGGAAAATAATGAAATTCTAACAAGAGAATAAATGCATTCAGGGACAGTAGTGAAAATATTTCAAACATTCATAAAGATTTAAGAAATTTATTTAGGATCACGAAAAAAGAATTTCAAAATTTATTTTCATTCTACACACACAAAAATTACAGATCAAATAGTAAGTGTAATTTTTGCTCTAAAGTTCCTTAAACTTAATTGGTGGTAAATAAAAAGTTCAAACTAATCTGATGAAAATACACACAAACCTATATCTATATAACCTCTAAGATAAGGCAAATGACAAGCCTCCAAGACACCAACTATGTACTTACAATAAGCATGTCATCTGTAAGAGTTGAACAAATCCAAAGAACTTGTGGATATTACAATATCATGTGTTTTCCAATAGCACAACTCTTCATAACCTCCTGACTGGATTCAATTCCTCACAAGAGAAGCAGAATGACAAAAGATTTCATTCCCATAGAAATGCGGAAAAAAATAAAAGAAAGAAACCAGCCAATCCTTAAAAATTGCACTGGAGAAACATAAATAATATGCAAAAGTAAAAACAGAAAAGTCTGGTATGGCAGAACATATCAGGAAATCATTTTCTCTGGGATGAGCATCACTAGAGAGAAAAAGAGAGAAAGAAAGAAATTGAAAGGGATATATATTGGCCCAAGGGACAAATGTATTAGCTAGGCTAGTGTGGATTTCTTTGCTTAGCAGAAAAAGAGTTAATGAGGATTCCTGTCTATTAAAATATGAAATCACCTGCATTACATAAGGTGCTGGGAATGGAATTACCAATACTGCAGAAGAGGAGGATGAGTTGTAGTGATAAACAGTAAATTTGAAATAGGAAGAAAAAAAATGTCTGTGTAAAGCAATGATCCTTGCAAGTATCTTATCAATTAGAAAAATAGCAGTGTTTATTCTGCCATATTATTCAAAATATATTTTCAAAGTTTGACTAAAGCTTTGTTTTATGTTTAAAGGACCATAAATAATTGCCTTGTTTACCAGGAAATAAAAATGTCTAAGTGACTGCTAAAAACAGTAATGTAATATACTCTAACAATCTATCCATCAGAGGTTTTGTGTTTTTTTTTTCTTAAAAGTATCAGCAATATACTAGATATTTTACAAACATATGTTTACAAATATTTGGCATAAAGCAAATAATATTTTAAGGTATTTTTATTATGATCTTACAAAAGACTTTGTTTAATGGAAAATAAAAAGGACCAAATTATAATATCTGATGATTTATAAGGTACTAATTTTTCTTTAAAGTTACAAATGTTTATTATATCACAAAAAAGAAATTCTTGGTAATACGACTCAACCTATATTTTCTTCTGAAAAAATAGAAAGTTTTCATTTCTTCCAGCAGGCTCCATGTGGTACATAGGGTCAAAAACATACTAAGTGATGCTGCTGTTTCAGTAACAAGTGAATTATTTATGGGGCAGGGTTACTAGCCTGACACCCACGATTAATTGCTTTAGAGAGCAAAAAGTCTCCAACTGCCCTTAATATTTAGCATTTGCTAGAGAAAAAGAGTAAATTCATGCTTTTCCCCCATAAACATTAATACAAACTGTCCTAGTGAGAACTTGAACTTTTTTTTTTTTTTACAGATTCCATTTTTAAAGCACTAACCTCAAAATTAGTATTTTAAGACTCTTTTCAATTCAGGACTGATGCTAGTAGATTATCTGCAAATACTGTGATTAACAAACTAAGTTTATAGCCTTAAGGTATCTGATTTTATTATAAAAGCATTTTTCTATAATTTCATAAAATTTTTCATGTTACGTAGAGATGAAATAGTGACAAGAAAATTTAATTTAGTTTTTCAAAAATATACACCTCAAATGAATTTTTAAAACACACACATTTTATATATATATATATATATATATATATATAATGTGTGTGTTTTAAACATAAAAATGTCTTTAAAATAATTGTCGGACTTTGTCCATTTCATAATGTGTGACGTCATTTGTTTACATTTGATATGCCATGAGCAGATATGAATGTACGTGAGAGATTCATAGAAGATGGAAGTTCAAATACAGTAAATTTGACCTTGCTAACCGAACACTCCTCTGTGGCCAAATCGGTTAAAGGCACGTCAAGCTAAATGACGGTTCCGTATAGGATACAGGTTCGAATCCTGTCAGAGGACAAATATTTTCTGCAAAAATTTCTTGGACATTAAATGTTGTTTAATACTGTTTATTATAAACAGATGATTTATTTAAATATTTGTATCTATAAAAAGAATGTATAAACATAAAAATGTCTTTAATATATATATATATATATATATATATATATATATTAAGTATGTATGTGTGTGAATTGGGATTAAACATGGATAATATGACAATAGTAGAATAGGGAACAAATAGGAAATGTTTATAAATGTAACAGGTTTCACTTTTACTTAAGCTTTTAAGAAGATGAAATGTGGCAGAGAAAAGAAAATTCTGGTTTTTTTTTTTTATATATTTTTTTTTTTCATTGGGTAAACAGACCTTGTGTATATTTGTCCTGTAAAGCAACATTTGTGTGTGTGTGTGTGTGTGTGTGTGTGTGTGTGTGTGTGTGTGTACACACATATATTACATATATATATATGTGTGTGTGTGTGTGTGTGTGTGTGTGTACACACATATATATTATATATATGTGTGTGTGTATGTGTGTGTATGCTTTCAGTAAGATCTGGTGAGCAATTTTGAAGCACTGGTCTTGGTACACCAGCAACATTAATGCTGCAAAATATATTTTGATCCTTCTAGAAGAACTTTTCCAGTCATCAAATAAGAAAGGACACCACACATTTCATGCCTCTCGTTATAGACCAAACATTTTTCTGCTCAGTTTTGTATCCAAACGTATACATAGTGGATTTGTTACATTTGCTTTCACAAAAATATTCTTAGGAAAGGTATGAATTAATCTCTTCTCTCCCCAGCAATGGGTTAAATAAAAGAGCAGACTAGACTCTATAATCTCGGTTAACAAGCAGTCTATGAGAAGGACAATTCTGAATTTAAAACCAGTTGGGTGTGGGGTTGGCAACTCCACTCTGTAAAAACCTACTTGTTGTGGAAACTACAGAAGTAACACCTTGTTAGGAAGGGCATGGCCCTATCCTACACAGAGGGAGTTTAATGGAGTATACATATATAATACAACACAATGTGACAATATTTTATTGTTATAATAAAGTTTAACTTGATGCCACTAAGCAAACATGCTTCATTTTACTATATGGAATATCTAAGTAGTGACATCAGGTTGTTAATACATTTTAATTTTTGTTTTATACTTGCTTTCTTTGGATTTTTTTCTCACTTTTAATAATTAAAAAGCAAAATTCATTCTTTATAATCAATATTTTTTCAGCCATCTGGCATTAAACAAAAGCTGATGTTGTAAAATAACATGCAGAAATAGACCTAATAGTTTTATAATAAGCCACACATACATAAAAAGCCATCTATATACACCCCTTTTCATGCATATAACACTTGATGTGCATTGTGATGTAATGGATAAAGGCTCGAAATGAAATTCAATGAGCCGAATTTATATATCCATCTCTTATCCCACCAGCTATGGTTTGAACAGCAAGACAGACTGGGTCCTATAATCTTGATAGTGAACAGTCTACTGCAGAAAGCAATGACAGCTTACTGTAGGAAAAACTTCTGCTTAGTCATGAATCAAAGGAGACATGATCGTCTACTTGTGGCACTTAACTGACTGAACACTTTAACACGTCACAAAATCAAATTTTCATCATTATTCTTCTGGTAATGTAGAAGTCATAATTAATCAATGGTGAAATGTTATTCATTAAATTGATTGTTTAGTAAATATTGGACAAGAACAGGAAAATGCAAGAAAACTTTGATACGTGCAATGCAATTGCAAAATTATCTAAGTTGTACCATCATGGAGAAACTAGTAGAAATAAGAAAAAGGCAATATTTTCTTTAAAAGGATTTTGGCACTAAATCCTGTAAAATTTATTTTTTTCAATAAAAACTTATTTCATAAGAATGGAAGCAAAATTTGTCAAATTTAATGACACAGAGTTTTATTTACTTGACCATATAAAAATACTGCATGCACACTTAAAAAAAATTACACATACTCAAATTTGAGTGTGTGTGTATGTTATATATATATTATATGAGAGAGAGAGAGAGAGAGAAACAGACCCATACCAAAAAATTAAATAAAATTCCTGTGAAGGAAAAAAAAAAGAAAAAGTCATTTCAAATAACCAAAGCTGCAAAATTGGCACAAAGACAATTGGAACCCTGTTTGCTTTCAAGTTGATGTATTGGGAAATATATTCTTGGCACCAACCTCGAAGTTTAGTGAATTCCAAATCAACCGAATGTCTTTGGAAATATTGTGCTTAATGATTGGCCAAATGTTTTCCTACAGTCTACAGGGTTGCTTTGCTACTACTGCTACCACTAACTTCCTGGAACAAGGCAACAGGGGGTGGGGATATGCATGCCTGCTTGCTCCTCCCAGAGGTCAATTCTATCTCAACCACCAATGGTTAAAACAGAAATCAAATGGTGGAGAAAAAAAAAAGTAATCAAGGATGGTTGGATGAAGCATTGAAGAAACCTAAAGAAGGAAAAGAATGACTGTTCAATCCATAAGGAAGAGAGGAAGGAGGTGGAGAACAGAAATCTCTGGGTAGTATTCACAACAGGGCCCTCTTTGAATCTATAATTACTAAAAGCTTGGCTTTACAAAAAGGCTACAGGAAAGCCTAGGAACAGCCAAAATTAAGACCCCCTACCCCACCAAAAAAAAAAAAAAAAAAAAAAAAAAAAAAAAAAAATGGAGAAAATGCAGATGTGGTTACTGCTGAAACAAAAACAAAAAAAAATTTTTTTTTCTTAAAATGACAAATTTATCAAGACATGAAGAACTAAATCATATTGTTTCTTTTTTTCTTTCTTTCAACATGGTTTCAAAGTTCTGGAAGAAATAAGTTTGCTATCAATATCTACCAACATACAGTGTATGTAAAGTTGGGCACCACTTTTAGTGCCAAAATTTTTCCAAAAGCTTAAAAAGATAAAAATACCTAATATATTTGATTGCATGTTTTGTATGTATGACAGTACCCACCTATAGATCACTTAGTGGCATATATATATTATATATATATATACACACACACAATGTTTAAAATGTGTTATATTTATTAAGGAAAAGTGCTCAATATCAGAGACAAAGCACTTATAGACATAGTGTTAAACACAGGAATCAACACTGCATGGTGACCATCATATTCATGCATCAATGTGATCTTCAGACTAATTGCTATGATACATTTAGCAGGATCAGTGTGTTGATTCCTCTGTTTTCATTTTGAATTTGTAGGTCTGATGATTTGGATCGTATTTACGATTCCAATGGAATAAATTATGACCATGGAATATTAGTGTTTAAGCCTTTTTATTATATTTTATTATATATATATATATATATATATTAAATTCAACTCTCTTGACATATGAAGGTCAAGCAGCTCAAGGAACTGACAGCCAGACACCGGCACGTGATTTGATTATAGTGGTGAAGGTTTTGTGCAGAAACATCCACTTTTTGAAGGGCCGAATACAGAGATCTGTTGCACTACATGCCACAAGGTCCTCAAACGACCCTGCACAGGTTTTGAATTCAGAGTTGTTCTTCTCCTAGACCAGTTGCCATCTAAGGCTATAGAACCCAGTCTATCCTGCTATTTGCCCATAGCTGGAGGGAGAAGAGGATTCATACCTTTCCCAAGGGTATCAGCAGGTAAGTTTATGTAATGGATTCGACTGAATTCAAACTCTGCTCTCCGATTCCTCAATCCAAGCTGCTATCCATTACTACACCATGCCTCCTCTTTTTATATATATATATATATATATATATATATATATATATAAAATCATTATAGATATTATATAAAATCATAGTCACTGTTAGTCTTTCTTATCTCATAAGATCATCATAACAGCAATATTCTCTAGCATGTCTTCTCAGTATGCCTTTATATTTCATCTCTCGATTTTGTTTATCAGTCTTTTTCAATCAATCAGGCACAACCTTTTGCTTTCATCTGTTACCCTTCTTTCTTGCTATGCATCCCACTCATTTTCATTTTTGTCACATTATCACTTTTATATCTCTTATTTTGCTCTGTTCTGATCCATGATGATCTCCTTCAGAAAGATCCCTAATATTGTTTTGTTTGCTTGGTTTTTGGCAAACTTGAACTTCCATGCCTGCAAAAAAGCAAAGTGTTAAAAAGGACGGCTTTTCCATTGACACTGCTATTATTTTAACTACCTTCACTCTTCAGCAATCTTGTTTTAAAAAAGTGATGATTAGAATTGTAATAAAACCTAAACATATGATGAAAGTGAATTTATACATTTTTGTTTTTATTCTTAAGAATTTACAACAAAAATATTAAACACTATTAGATTATTTACAAGAATAATTTTTCATTTACAACATTCTAAAAACTAAATACAATTAAAACTAATGCAATGCAATATTTATCATTTACTAAATTTATAAAAAAAATAAATAATATGAAAATTTTTTATTCATAAATTTATAAACATTTATTAAATTATTAAAAGATGTGAACCTACTATAAAAATATCCTTATTATTTACCATTTTACAATGTTTGAATCGATTGACAATTAGCTGATATTTTGTCAACCATTCCAATAAACAATATAATAAATAATGTAAATAAACTATCTAATAAATAAATAGTCTATTATTTTTGTTGTCAATTCTGAAGAATAAAGAAAATGTATAAAATCATTTTTATATGTTTAGGTTTTATTACAATTCGAAACATCACTTTAAAAACAAACATTGCCAAGGAGTGAAGGTAGTTAAAATAATAGCAGTGTCAATGGAAGAACCATCCTTTTGACATGCTGTTTTTTTTTTCAGGCAGGAAGGTCCAAGGTTGTCAGCAGCTTTTTTTTTTTATTATTCATGATTGTATATGTTATGATTTTCATAATCTTATAAAAATGCTTTCAGTAAAGAAGATATATACAGATCTCATTGCACTACCTCAGAACATCTTGAATGTACATTTACAAGTTCTTTTGCCATAAACACATTTAATAAGAATTATAAAGAAATGGAAAAATTATGCTATTCAGTGACGACATACAAACTTACAACACTAAATTAGTTTTTATCACCATAATAGTGCAAAGTTTAACAGTTTCATAATAGTTTTAGTAGACTCCTGTCTCCCAATAATGAAGGAGAAAATCAACAGCAGCAAAGAATGGTCTTTTTTGAGAGTTTTAAAAATTAATAATGCTTCCAAGAGTTCTTTGAACTATCAAACTCATTTTTTTTCTTGTCCCTGTTGGTACCAACATGTTTTGGGTGAGCCATTCTATGGTCTTCTTCAGGTGTTCAAGATATATGAAAAGGAATAGTCTCTTTTTCTTGGCTACTATTTCTGGTTTACCTTAATAAAAAAAAAAAAAAAAATATAAAAGAGACTCTTTATCCTTTCCACCTGAAAGAAAAAGAGACTACAGAATGTATCATTGAAAACATATACCTGAAAATAAGCCTAACAGCTCATTAGAATGAGGTCACCTGTAAAAATTACAGAAGGTAATTATGTCGTTTGTTTTTTTTGTTTTTTAAACCATAAAAAATTTGCAAATAAAATGCAATTTAAAAATGGAAATTTTGGTGGGTAAATTCTGCAAATCCTATAAGATTTCAAAAGATTTTCTGTTTACCTTAAAGAAAAAAAAAAAAGACATCATAACATATGAAAAGAATAAAATAGAAAAATAATTATAGTGTATTTCCTAAATAGCATCTATATCCTTTGCTATGGAGAGGAATTTTTGTATTTTGATTTGATGCCAGATGTCTTTGGCAGAGGAAAAATGTCAGCTTTTGTCAAAAATGAAAAAAAGAAGCCTTAGGTATCAATTTAAACAGCATTACTAACAAACCAATGGGAAAGTAAAACTAATTGTTGAGTATTGGCTTTATTTACAGAAAATTCAAAAACAATTGCTCTCATTATACTAAAGTTTTCTATGTTAGCTTCAATTTGATAATATTTAAAGAAATTAGACTATGTATTAGAATGATGTTTTACCAAGCATCATTTCATTTGGAATTAACCAAATATTCTTTATTAAATCTTAAGAATTCATCTTTGCATTTCTTAAAGCCGGAATGACACACAATTACAAAATAAGATAATTAAAGAAAGCAGACACTATTTAAACTTGAAGAATCCATTTGTTGGTTAGAAATAATAAGGTTTGGCGCCCCAAGTTTTAAACTTTGCAGTAGGTTTTATTTTATGGTAATATTTTACTTTTAAGCAGATTTTAAAATTTTAATTAACAGTATATTTTAACACCTAATTCATCAATAACAATTCAAAAGTTGCCATTCCCCCCGCCAAAAAAAAGAAACGAAAAAAAAAACAAAATTTTTTTCAGTTCATTTATTTTTATGTAAATTTTTGATAGTTGTATTTTTTCTTTATAAAGCAAAAGCCTAAACTTATAAAATTTAAGACATTTAATTTTTGTAATAAAAATTTTTTATTTCTGCTTTTCCCAATGTCACAAGTCTGTTTTTTTTTTTTTTTGTGCTTTCCTTGCTTGGAGATTATTTTAGGTTATTCAATTTACAATGAGGAATATTGAGAATCTTCTGTTCAGTGGATGATTAACTAAACATCCTGAGAGATTGTTTTCTTGTAAGTGAAAAAGGGAGGCCAAAGAAGACCCCAAAGTCCTTGTAATGAATAAAAAGATTGCTGATACAGTTAAATAAGTGTAATGAAAAGCACGTGGCTAATCAGTGTTGAATAAGGGGGGGGGGGTTTACTTAATGGTATAGTAGTAACATATAATAATCTGAGTGCAGTTTTGGTGAGGTCTCATCTATTTTAACTGTAACTTTTCATGGTTTTAAGAACCATGAGGTAAATATTTAAATAGGCAAAGAGCTCACAGGACAATTAAAAAAAATTCTTTTCACAAAAACTTTAAAAAGGAGCACTCTTTTTTCCTATTTCTTTTATGATACAAGAATTGTACGTTTTTACTTGCAGGTTTTTGCATGACTCTGCAAACTGTCCTAATACAAGGATGGAACAGTCAAGATTGATGAAGCAAGTTCAGCAAACATTTAACAAAGCCAAGAAAATTTTAGCCACTAAAGGAGATGACTTAAGTGCCTTTTTAGATTCATCCCATGATGCTCTTTTGTTGCTGATGAACTCACTGAAATTGAGATTACATCACAGGAATTTGAAGAGCCAGGTACTAACTTTGGTAGCTGTGATGAAGAAAAACCATATCAAGTGATCTATAAGATACGAGAGACAAGGCCAATGGGTTGCTATATACTATGATTCCAGTTTCTACATTGGCCAAGTCATTGACATTACATCTTCAACCAGTGCAATAATCAAATTTCTAGCTCCAACTAAGGGTAGAAATGATTATTTCTAATGGCCTTTGGTAGGTGACAATGCACAGGTCAAATCAACTTTTGTCTTAAAATATATAATATGCCAGTTTCAAGTGATGGTAGAATCTGGAATGTTACAGAAATATTCATTATAGAAGCCTATAAAGAAATTCAAACTGAAAATCACCATTAGCGCAGTAGGGACATTCAAACTGCCCAGAAAGTCTTTTTCATCAGTTGCAATAAATGTAGTTTATAGTTAAACTATAGTAATAGTTTATTCACTTCAATTTTGTTGTTTTATTTTTTTTAATTTAAAATTGTGTTTTAAGATTTTAAAATAAGCATTTGTTTGAAAAATTGAACACTGATTCCCTTTGTATAACAAGTTTCAAAGTTTTGACATTGTCAATCCTTTTTGGGCAAGTTAAAAATTGCATAAATTTACAAAATTTAAAAAAAAAAAAAAAAAAAAAAAAAAAACATATTTATGAGAAAAAAAGTTTTAATAGTATGGACAAAATAACTGTTTTGTTGAATTCCTCATTCAAAAATGATTAATGAAATTTAAAGTTTCATGCTTGTATGAGTTTTTTGATACCCCCCCCCTTTTTTTAAAAAAAAACAGCAAATTCAAGAAGGTATATTTTCTACCCTTTTTTGCTCTAAAATCAAACTTTGCGTCCGCCTGTACTTACATGGTGAAATAAAAGGTTATTTTTTTTTACTGATTTACTCCTGTAAAAAAAATTACCTCAATCTCTAAGACACTATGAAACCGTAAGAAGTTTCAATGACTTAAATGTAGAATTGAAATTTATACGAAAAGTCAAATGCCTTCCTGTGTTAATTTTGCAGTTTTTAATACAGATTATGATTCCTGACTCCCTTTTTAGGCTGGTCTTATCTAATAATCATTAATTCCATTAGTATTATCTTTCTTTTATGACTTAATAGCATTGCATTTATAATAATTTTTCACTTGTTTCAAGCCTGCATCTTTACGTATACACTGTTAAAATGGGCTTCTGGCCCAGTTGCACTCAAGATGGAAAATCTGACAAACTTTGAATGGTCATAACTCAACTGCTAATTGAGCTAAGATAAATTTGGTACCATTTTTTATTTTTTGTCAAGCTTTATATGATTACATGAAAAGCTTTTAGATATATTCAAAATAAAAAAATAGTTTGGGATACCTATTCAACTTGAACAAAGAATAATTAAAAAGAGAAAGTCAATGAGTATAATATATATCCAGGTTACTATGTTAGTCTCAAAAGCTATTCATACTTACCACTATCCTCTCCCAGTGCTCAAAAAAATGAAGACATAAACCAAATTTAAATAAAATTAAAGGATTTTAAAGCAAACTGCTTGTGATGACTTTTGTAAACTTGCAAGCTTAACAGAGCCAAGTACATTTTCAATAAGTCTTTTCAAAAATTATAGATATTTATTAAGCTTAGCCTATTACAAGTTCAAATGTGAAGAAAGAGTGGAAGATACTGAGAAGGGCCCGATTGTCTGCTTTGAAAATCTGCATTCAAAATCCTGACTAAACCTAAGCTCAAAGAATTATCAGTAACATAGAAGCAAAATATCCAACAACCTCAGCCACTCATCAGGACCCTAATTTATGAGGCTAACAAATTCATAAAACATCTGCCATCTTTTCAAGAATTTTGAATTAAGCAATTTTGAAATATCTCCCATAAAGAAAATAACAAACAATAATAATAAAAAAAATGAAAAAACAATGAATAAAGTTATACAGATAGAGTAAAATTAATGGATGTTTTGCAAATTATTTTTGAATAAAGTTATTTTTTTAAATTACAAGTTTAAATTCACTTTGTATATATATTTTTTATATAGTGTGTACATAAATATGTATATACAAAATATCAAATACAAAATATTCCCACTAATGCACATGCACACACAATTGGTGTAAGTTTTCAATCATCAAAATGCAGCAAGATGTGGGACATTATCTTACTGATAGGGCACAGTTTAGTGGTTCAACAGTAATAAAAAGATAGAACATGTTAATGATGATTCATTTCAAAAAATAAATCCTCATCAGACATGTCTGTAAAAACTGGTTTTGAATTCAATTAAAAAAAACTAATTATCAGTAGGCTTGAATTCCGAGATTGAAATGGACCATAAAAAAATGACATCATTAAAAAAGAGAAAGTATTAAAAAAATGTAATAAAAAATGGAATTATTTAAAAAGAGGAAATTATTTTTAAAAAACTAATTAAAAAAAGGGAATTATTTTTTGAAAAAAGAAAATTACTTTTTAAAAAAGGACATTATTTTTTTTAAAGGACATTATTTTTTTTTAAAGGACATTATTTAAAAAAAAAAATTAAAAAATAAACCATTGTTTAAAAAAAACATTAATTCTAAGTAAACTTGAAATTAAATACATTTGAGATAAAATAATAAACATCTATTGAAATTATATAGCCATGCATATCAAAAATTGAAATTAAGTTTATTTTAAAAAATAAAACAAATAACTCAGCATCTACAGGAATAAACCTCTACAAGAAAACCCTCTCTTGATAGCGAGATTGTGTACATGAGTAGCTGCAAGCTTGAAAAGTCTGGTGCCTTTAAGCACCATATCTTCAGTGTTAGTTGTTTTGTCATGACAAGCAAGAGAAATACATATCAGGGAGAAACTTCAATCCACTGGAAGAGCAGGTGATTCTTGTTAATACCTATAAATGAAGGACAATAATAAAATTCTTCTTTTTCTTGTACTACTAATAATAACAACAACGGCAACAAATCTTCGGCAAGCTCTAACAATCTGACCAAAATGGAAATTCCCGGGAAATGACAAGGTACCCATCTTCATCTGCCATCAATCCATAAAACACTTGCACAAACTTTATAATTAATAACCCCAATGAAATTCCAGAATGCATTACTGAAGGTATTACATATTTCCTACCAAAAATAGGTGACACAGATGATCAAAAAAAATTATAAGCCAACAACGTCTATCCACCACATATAAATCGATCATGTCTGTCTTGATAAACTGTACTTACTTTCTCGATGAAAACAACATTCTTTCCCTGCAACAGAAGGGATGTCAAAGAGGTTCATATGGTTGCAAAGATCAACTATTGATAAATAAAATGATCCTGGAAGAAAAAGGTAGAAAGCTCAGCTTGGATAGATTATTGTAAGGCTTTGATAATGTGCCACACTCTTGGATCTTTAAGGCTTTGGAAATGTACAAAGTCTCCATGGTGATAGTAAATTTCCTTAAATATAGCATGGAACTGTGGAAAACCACATAATATCTAAATCACACCAAAGGCAATGCCACTTCCAATTGTTTGAATATCCGATGAAAAATCTTTCAAGGAGACGCCCTGTTACTCCTTCTGTTCTACCTGTCCTTAATCCCCCTTTTGCATGAACTAAACAGTAATAACTATGGATACATAGTAAAAAAGAAAGTGTTTAATCACCTATTCCACATGGATGATCTCAAACTCTTTGCCCAAAATGACAATGAGTTGAAGGGTATCCTCAATACTGTAACATGTTTTAGTGATGACATCGGTATAGATTTTGGATTAGATAAATGTACATAAGTAACATTCAAGAAAGGGAGAATTACAGAAACACACTCAATAGATCTAGACTTTGTCACAAAGATTAGGGAACTGGAACAAGAAGCCTAAGAATACTTAGGATTACATACCTATGAATACTTAGGATTGCATACCCAAATGAAAGAGAAAGAAAAGAGTACTACAGGCATGTACATCTGGGGTTAAATACCAAGTTAAATTCGCAAAACAGAATATCAGCCATAAACACTTTGGCTGTCCATGTGGTGCAATACAGTTTCAACATCCTTAACTGGATCATAGCTGACATTAAGTGAATGAACATCAAAACAAGAAAGCGTCTCACTTGCCAGTGCATACATCATCCTAAGGCTGACGTTGATTGTCTCTATGTGTCCAGATCCGAATAAGGCAGAGAATTAGTTCAACTAGAACTGTCTTACAAAGCTACAGCAATTGATCTTCAAAGATTCCTGGAAACTACAGAAAACTTGATGATGATCTGTGTTAAAGAACATGAGAAAAAATGAGAAATTTTATTTAGTAAGCCAACAAATTCAAAAAGGAATTTCAAGTGGGTGAAGAAGTGCAAATAAACCATAATACACCTACTACAGCAGCAAAGAATCTAAAAAAGAAAGCAAAGAAATGATTGCAAGATAACCCACTTTATGGACAATACTCTGCCTGCACCAAACAAGCTGATGTAGGCAAACCTTGTACTCATCAGTGATTACATAGTGTAGGGTTAAAAGCTGAGATCAAAAGTTTTATTTTTGCTGCACAGGACCAATGCTTGCTAACTAGAGATTACCAAGCACACATAGTGAAAAATTGTGTTAACCCAAAATGCTGATTCTATGATAAATATCCAGAAACAATTGACCATCTTGTATCAAGATGCATGTTGTTAGCACCAACTGAATATAAAACTCAACATGAGGGAGTGGGCCAATATCTACACTGGAAAATATACAACTTTTACAGGAAGAAAACTGCAAGAAACTGGTATAAACATCACCCAAAACATGGTTACAGAAATCAAACTTGTAACAATTTTATGGGACTTTACAATACACACAGAGAGAAGAATCAAAGGTAATTGCCCAGGTGTCATGATCAAAGACCACAAAAACAGAATGTGCTTCCTTATTGACATGGCTGTTCCTGCAGACTATAATGTTTGGAAATCTAAAAAATGGGATACATGAGGATATCAATAATTCCAGTTGTAGTTGAAGCCCTCGGGCTGATTGGAAAATGTTCCAATAGATTCATTGAAGTACATTGTACCAAGTAACTTGGTAGTACATGCCTTAAAGAAATACAAAAAGTTGCACTCGCAAGTACAACTCACACATTACAAAGAGCTTTATCCATGTAAAATGTGTGATCTCACATTTTTTTTTTTTTTTACAAAAATGATCAGTGGAAAATGTTATGGAGCCATTTCTGAACTTAGTTACTGGTTGAGGACCCTGAAGGAAATGTAGATGAAGATCAAGAAAAAATAAAAAAAAATAATAAAAAAATTTATGAATGTCCAGAAATCATTATTTTACAGAGTTGGCATTACTGCTATACAGACACTTCTTTCTTCTATGTATTATTTCCCTTTAGGATGTAGGTGCTCATGGATATCCACAATTTCCTGTCCTTTGTATTTCTTAATAAATTTTGTCTTTTTGTTATGTCTCCTAAACCTTGTTCCACCATCCCTTTACTCAGGCTCACGAGGTATGTTATGCATTGTTTTCCATTTCCTCTTGCCTTCAATCTCTCCTCTGAGTATCAAATTTTCCAAGCCCCCTTTCCTCATTATGTGCCCTAGAAACCTCAACTGCCTTTTCCTGATAAGTATAAGTGTCTTTTATGTTTACATTTTCTCTAAAAGTTTGTAATTGCTCACATGTTCAGTCCATAATATTCTCAACATCCTTCTGTAGAACCACATTTCTGTTGCTTCAAGTCTCTTCTTTAACTGTGAGGAGATTGTCCAACATTTGCTATAGGAGGACTGATATTACATAAGTAAAAATATTCTTTTCTTTGTTTCTTATGATTTTTCTTCAAATTCAATCAAAACTTTAATTCCCTGCTCCCAAATTACTATGTTAATATTGATCCATAAAATGTAAGTGCTAGATACTGAACAATTCTTTTTACCTGTAATTGAAAGGTTTAGAAGATTGTTTGAACAAAAAAAACAGAAAACTGAAATAACTCTTAAACAAGGTAGATATGAAAAGCAAAAAAAAAAAAAAAAAAAAACTCCACAAAATACATGGTTGTCAGCAAAAATGATTGATTCATTTTCTATGGCTTATCAACCCTTTCAGGTTATTTAAAGTCAGAAAATACTTTTAGATTGTAAACATTTTGGGGGAGGTGATAATAATGGTTTAGTGATACACGTGTTACTAATTAACCTATAGCTGAGTGTATAAGTGGATTCATATCTTTCCCACAGGTATTTGCACTTAAGTGAATAAAAACAGACAACGGGAATTAGAAACTCAGCTCTCCGATTAACAATTTTGAGCCATTATCTGCACATCCAAGCTTACAACACATGGTATTCCCAAGTGGTCACCCATCAAGGTTTCAAGTTGCTTAACTTTAGTGATTGTATGGAAACTGGTGTTTCAACATGATGTGGCTGTAAGCCTACAACAAAAATAACAGCCCAAGGTGTGAGCAACGTATAGAGGAAGTTAAAATCAAGTAAGCACATAAATTCAACTAACTGGGTAGTGTAGTGACAGATGATGGAAAAAGCAACATAGAAATCCCAAGGCACATTAGAATAGCAAAAGTTGTCTTCCAAAAACTAAGATTTTGTGAGAAGCAGCAACAAAATAAATTAACTAATAAATTAAATTGAATAAACGAAAAAGTACTGAACAGCTATGTAATTTCTAACCTCCTCTATGACAGTGAATGCTTCAAAATCTTTTCACAAATCAAAAAAGGGGATTGAAGTGATAGAGATGTGGTTCTACTAACAAACGCAAAATATAATATGGGTGGAACATATGAATGACAAGAAAGCCTTAAGGAAAATGAAAGACCAAGGAAATTTATACTTAGAAAGAGGCAGTTCAAATTTCTGGAATACACAAGGAAAAAGGATCTAGCAAATTTAGCACACAGGACATATTGGAGAGAAGTGGAGGTAACAGCAAATAAACTACATAAGTTTGTGTGAATGGTGTCATAACAAGAACAAAGAGGGACGATAACGGTTAAAAATGACTTAGAGCAACAAAATACAAGAAATTGTGGAGAGCCATGATCACCCACAGCCTGGAAGGACATAGCAAAAGAAAACAACTGCAATTAGGTATTTTGAAAAAAAAAAAAAAAAAAAAAAAATGATTAAATTATCAAGAATAACCATTTTTTTTCTTTAGCATTTAGCCAACAATTTTTTTTAAAGTATACTTAAGAAAAAGAAAGAAAAAAAAAAAGCACAAAACACATTTAAATACAGTAGTTAGATTTTTTCTTTTAAAAAGTAAAAAAGATTTTGAATAGAAAATCTCATAAAAGATGGCACTGACAACAGGTTTCCATTCTATCAAAATGATAAACAAATATAAAAAGTAGTTTCTTTTTCCACCACCCTCTAAAAATATCAAATATTAAGAGGACATAAACCAAAAATTGTGAATCTTAATGCAGCCAAACGTATATTAAAATATTTTTAAAAAACTTACCTTTAAAGAATGAATACCATGAAATCAGCTTTATACTATCACTAGCTTATTAATATCGAAGGGGGAAAAGAGAGAAATGGAAAAAGAGGATTTTTATCTGTAATTACCTATATTGTCACATTTAAGAAATAATTTTGCTTTTTAAAAGCTCATTACAAATAAAGCTAACCAGAACAAAGAGCATCCTGATCATCTAAGATATTCCATTGTCATGGTAACAAGACGTTATTTTAAGAGAATATCTTATTATCTCAAACAGGCAACAGCAAGCCATGTAACCAATAAATTTCATATTGTCTTTTATATTATAAAAGTACATTAAAGGGTGAGTAGAAGAACTATGATTGATACACAGTATCCTAAAGCAACATTTATAAAACCTATTAAGGTAATTTGCAAACTTCAGCAAGGCACCAATTCTGAAAATCTTCATACTTACAAACTAAATATATGATACAAAATTTTTCTATGAGTTTAGATGAGAGAGAAAGAGAGAGGACATAGTTAAACATCCAACACTGAGAATTCATTCTCTTACATACGATTCAGTAAAATCTAAAAGTTTAATAAATAACCCTAGACTGCTACAGATCTATTTTCTGCAAGTTCCTTCCATATTTGACACTTGATAAAATATATGTGGCATGTCTATATATAAAAAAAATGAAAAAAAAAAAAGTGTGGGAGGTCTGAAGTTAATAGTTTTGCAAATATTCATCTTTTGTTTTGATTCAGGGTGCATAAGTAAATATACGTGTTCACTAAAGAAAAAAATATGTATAAATGATGTACCATCTGTATTAATTCTAAATACAAATCTTCAATAAATAAATAAATAAATATATATTTTCTGTCAAAAGAAGCAGCTCTTAAAAAAAAAATTGAGAGAAATAAGAGGTGAAAGAGGGAAAGCTAAGAAAAATAGAAAGAATTGATCTGAAGAAGGAAAAATAAGGAGAAAGTAAAGTAAGGGAGAAGGAAGAGGGATAGAAGAAAAATAAGAAAATAAAGAGGAGGAGGAGAGAACTAAAAGAAAGAAAGAAAAACAAAATGGAAGATGAGAAGTTATAATATCAGTAACAAAAGAGGTAGAAAGGAAGAGTAAAAATGAAAAACTTTTTATGCATATTACAGTATTAGAAAAGTGGCTCAAATCATGCAATATAGATAGAAAAAGGCAAAATGTTCAAATAATAATTAGCAGTGGCAAGAAATAGATATTTCTATGAAAATAACTTGAATAAAGTTGGTTTCAGTAAGTAAAACCAACCAGACGGAACAAAGAAAGGTGTTGTTAACCAATCATAGATTTCTACAGCTACTTTCTCTCACGCTTCCTTTTTTTTTTTTTTTAACACTCCTTATTTTTTCCAATCATCAACAATCAGATTGGAGTGATGAATTCTATCCTAGACTTTATGAATAGAAGCAAAGAAACTACACACATATGATAGGGTCAGCCAGTAAAACAAAATGTGATTACATGCAAACTACAAATGAAGATTTTATAAGTACTCAAATCTATCAAGTGACTACAGTAAAATGTTTCACTGTTTTTGTTTTTTTAATTAATTAAAATGGCTTTGCACAAATATTCTCATGGGGCATGCTACAATAGGGATATATGCCCTTGACAAAATGATAGTGATATTACAACTACCATAATTTCAATAACAAAAATAGTTCCTTTTTACCATTTACTTATAAACCAGTCAACAGAATATATATATATAAAAACCTCGAAAGATTCCCTAGAAAAAAAAAAAAAGAAAAAAAACAATCAGCATACATGAAGGAAAAATGCCTCAAACTTAAAGACAAAGTTTTATCGTCAAAATCGTTATTATTAAGAGGAAATGACAAAGGATTTTATTTTTTTTCATTAAATTGTTTTTTTGTTTTTAATCCTTTTTAGAACTTATGAAATTTTGGTTAAATTTTTTTTTTTTTTTAGAGGACCATAAATTAGTTTAGGAAATTTTAGCATCCTTTTACAGTGAAAAATACATTGATTTGGAAATCCTTGTAAAAATCAAATAATTGTCAAGTTTTAATGAAACTTTCAGGATTTATCCACAGATGAGTTTAATTATATTAGAAATCTTTCTTCTTTAGAAAATGGTAAAAATACATACATTTTATATATACATATTTGTTTTTTTACATTTGTTAACATTCACCACCACCATTTATTTAAATTATGGAATTTCAAGACATTCATTTTCATACAGCTTAATGTTTATATTAGTTATAAGCACAAGTTTTTGGAGAATTTAAATCATTTTTTTTTTTAAACAGAACCCCAGTTACTGAAAATCTGCTCTGAATCATAAAATTAAAAAAATGTTATAAAAACTAAAACATTATTTAATAAGAAAAACTTTTAATTGCTTTTATAAATAAGATATATTATGGACACTATTATCTTAAAAAAATTTTTTTTTTTTTAATGAATAATAAATTTTGGGGGATTATTTTCATGTTTTTAAAATTTTAATTAGAATAATTTAAAGTTTTAAATTTTTTAAATTCTGTATTAATTTGTACCAGTTAGGTTGCTATTGAGTAAAAAAAACTATATTTACTAATAATAAATGGAAAAGCTTACTACTATATAGTCAACTCCCACACAAGTATTATAACATAAATTTAAAATTTTTTTTGTGTGTGTCTATGTGGCAATTTTTGTAAATACAGACATCTATACAAGACTTTATCAGAAAATAAGAGCAGTAACTATAGTGAATTTAAAACCAAAGTACCTAAAATTCAATAAAATAATAGATTACGGAGAATATTTTCATAAATTGTTGGGTAGTTAAAAAACTATATAAAAAAAAAGTGCTCACATTATATTCAAGTAATTTTTACAGATATGACCACTGTAGAAAAAATTAGTTAAATTTTGCAAGCATTAGGTTGTCAACATTTATAAAAACAACTTCCTCAGTGTTAAAATACACTTTTCTGTGATATTTTAAACTAAAAGTAAGTAATATTTATTTCAAATCAGATTTATTAAACTTTTAAATCAGCTAATCTTCTTTACAAAAAATGTCTCAGAAAGGCATATATTAATTTTTTTTAAATTTTTAATAAGAATTAAGTTGTGGTGGAAGAATTATAAACATAACTAAAAATCACTACTTTTTAGAAATTTAAAAAAAAAAAAAAAAAAAAAATAATAATTCCGATCAATTTAAATTTGTTTTGAAATACAGCAACTATTAAAACTAAAATAAAAGCTTCAAAGAAGATTTTTCCTTTTTAAAAATTTATTTTAAACCTTAGGTATTGCCTTTCTTTAGAGGTATATATTACTTGTATATGCACACACTTCAAAAAGGTCCCAATGAAAGATTTGCTTTTCTTAAATAGGATAATTTAGCCTTGGTGCAATGGCTTCTCACAGCTTAGTGGTAAAGCACACCTTTACCAGGATAAAGGGTATACAAGCTTGATTCCTGAAGGGGCACATTTACTTTAATAAGGCTTCCTATCTCTAGCCCAATAGATAATAAAGTTCCCTGTTAAAAAAAAAAAAAATAGAGATGCCTATTCAAACATATGTATCCACTATAACGTTTATAGCAAGAAGATTATATAAAGAAAGAAAATTACATTACAATATTCTGTATATATGGTTCTATTTACTTAAGATTAAATGTACATGATAGAGTAATTGATCATATATAATGTAGCAAAGATTACAAAATAAGAAGTGTATCAACAATACTTAGACCCCATGTCAACTGTATATTCCCCTTAGGCATTAGCATGGGCCTGTACTCAATCATACAGATGAATGACAAATACCATATTGTAATATATTATTTGGTACCACTCACACTTGTTCATGCAATACAGCAAGAGGTGTAGGTGAACTAACTGAATGAGTCAGTCATTGTCCCATCATGTCCTATACATTTTTGATGCAAGAAAGGTAAGTTGTTGAACATCTTACAGTGCATGTTAAATAGCATGAATATTAACCAGCTGAAGGAAAGGCAGCAGTAAGGATCAAACTATGTTTTTGACATATATGGAACTGTTCAATATTCCCTCTACAAACACTAAAGGCAAGAATTTTGACTTCTGCAATCCCACACTATGATACCAAAAGTTAGGCCTGTGTGTTGTGGACAAAAATATTTCAGAATGTCACTCCTTAAGTCAATGTTGCACAAACAATCATCACTTACATGAAAGCAGAATTTGCTCTCACCACCAAATACAATGGAACACCATTCGATCTTTCAGGTAATCCTCCTGTGACATCACTGGAGAGATGGATGACAAATGAATGTCTGGAAAAAGAAAGATGTACCTGTAAATCTGCTGCAAGTAGACAATTCCCAATGGTCAGTTTTGAAACTCCTAGGGGCAACATTGGCTCTTATCTGTGCTGTGGATGCCAGGAAATCTGCCATTGTTGCCCTTCTAACCTCTCTCAAAAGATTCTGAACAAAAAGGAATATGTGCATCTCTATGGCATAAGACTTTCACCATTTTTGTGCACTATTTCATATATATGTATGTATATATGTATGTATGTATGTATGTATGTATGTGTGTGTGTGTGTGATTGAAAAGTAACTCAATATTTTACACATAAATGACCAGCCAGGAGTTATGACTTAACACCCTTGGACTTTTTTCTTTGGGGTTGGTTAAAGGAGCAAGTCTATACCAAAGCAAGACTTTGGAAGAACTTTAGAGCCAAATACAATAAGTTGTCTTCCATACCACAAGAGTTCCTGGTAAAATCAGTCGACACGATTCCTGGGCAGAACAAGAAGCTGGCACCAAAATTTAGTGACCATATCAAATTTTAAATAAAACCTCATGCTAAACACTTTCCTCTTATATCCATTTCTTGTAAAAATTATAGTTAATAAATTATAAGTATTTTAAAATGGGGAGTTACTTTTCAATCACTGTGTGTGTGTGTGTGTTCAACACACTTGCTACATAGTTTCTCAAAATTCATGTGTGTTTAATCATTGAAATACTGATTTTGAGAAATGAGTTAGTCTGCCTAAAAACTTTTCCTGAAGGGACATGGCATTAAAAAAGATTTCAGAAGCTTATATGTAATCTAAGCTTGAATATACTAGGCTACTTATCTTTATGTGCCATATCCCTTCAAGAAATAGGTGATCATGGCACTCCACAGCTTTCTTTCTCACATGCCCTGCCTATGATATTCTCAATATTGGTAGAACCACATCTGTTGTCTCAAGTGATTTTTTTTTTCATTTGTGATAAAATTGTTTAGCTTTCCCTACCATCTAGGAAGGTAGACATTATAGCAATCCAGCATTCTTTTCTGCTTTTCTTAAAGGCAATAAAAATGTGGTTTTCCCATTGTCATATAGCTAAAATAAAAGTTACTTTATTAATAAACAAAATTTACAAAACACATTCATGTTTAACATGAAAAGACTCCATTTTAGCTTTTCATTGCAACCCAATGTTTCTAATGTTGCACACAAATATTTATTAGTACATAAATGGAATTAAAATGAATACTTAGCCTATGTCAGTATCGTGTCCCCAATGTCCTTCCATCATTGATTATTCTTCAAAATGAAAACTTTTTTTTTTTTACATATCTAAACAGAGTTTAAAATGGTAATACAAATTTTACAAACACACCAGCATATTAAGTAGAAAAGATAAACATTATAAATGCAAACCAGTCATCAACATTTCCAACAAGTTAATTCATTGAAGATTTCATATTTTCTAAAGGAACCACAATGACCAATACATAAATAATTCTATCACTAGTGATTAGTTTACCTATGAATGACCTGGTTATAGAATGTGTCTTGCACTCACACCATAAAAGGTTTGAAAAAAAGAAAAAAAAAAAAAAAGGAAAAAGACATAAAAGAAACAGATATAAAAAAAATAAAACCCACATGTTGCAATTCTATTGCTACTTACTGCATCATATAATAATAATATTCAAATGTATTAAGTAATAATTTTAACATGTTTGTCATATGAAAGAAAAAAAGATAAATTTTGCAACTTCATTCTCTTTACGGAAATAAAATGTTAGTACTTTCATTTTCTTTGACACAGAATTGATAACTGCATAACTGTCTCTCAATTTACATAAAAATAACATTATTTAAAGTTTTATTATCAGGATCCTACTAACCAACACAGTGGAGTAGGAGAGGGGAAAAAAGTCATAGAATAGGAGTTTAATAATGAGCATAATTGCCAAGTTTTATCCCATGCTCCAAAATTACTCTTGATTTGAGTAACCATACAAAAAGAAAATTATTACAATATTTTCTACTGAGCAGAGAAAGTAAAAAGATTACTAATCTCATATAAAAATAAAAATTTCTATAGTCAAATGGTTCATTACTTAAATTCTAACAACATATTGATAGTATATTTCTCACTGGCTGATCAATAAATCTGACTATGTCAAAACAGGCTTTAAAAAGGGGAATTTTAAGATATAAAAGGTGAAAGAAACGCCAAAGAATATACTTGTAGATTGTCAATATGTAATATTTTCTCACAATTTTATTTTATTAATACTGGTTATTTAGTTCCTATCAAAGGTAGGATTTATAGAAAAAAAAAAGTGAAAACTTCCATTTACATCATAACATAGCTAATTCTGGCATTGTGGGTGGAGAATAAAACACCACAAATATAGGGATGTACTTCTGCTGAAGTGCCCTTAAAAAACAAGCTACATCCACGGCAATTTTTGCCTTCAACTTCAAAAAGAATTTTAAAACAAAGAGCAAATGAAAAAAAATTGACTCATTTTATCGTCAGAAAAACTTTTCTTGGAATTCAAAACTGTGCACCATCATTGAAATCTGAAAATGTATTTGTTTCATGCATGCTGGTTTCATTTTCAACCAAAAAACATCTACCACCTTCAACATGTTGCAGAATTAAGAGTATTGATTTAAAAAAATATAAAAAAAAAAAATTATCAGAAGCCTTTTTATTATTTTTGGTTAATTATACCAGATTAGTCTGTGTGAAGAAAACTTTACAAATATTTAAATTTCATTGTTCACCTGGCACAATAATAACATTCTTAATAAGTGACAAAACGACTCTTTTGTATATGAGAGATATTTGAATTTATATACAGAGTATTACATTTGTTGTTGCTGAAATAAAATTCAGAGAGATTGTATCTTCTGGAACTTTTTGCGTTTTTCTTTTGCTTGCTCTCAAGAAAGTTTCACTACTTTCTTTTAAAAGGTATTGTTCATAATAATTTCAGTGACAGTGAATATTACACAAAACTCTTTTGGTTTGGAACATTTCAGTCAATGTAAGATTGGATGTTTTCATTTGTTTCTTCTTGTAAGTAAGTTTTTAAATGTTAAAATACTGTTCTTCTAAAACAAATCAGTAAATTTCACTCACAAAAATATTTTTATAAAACGAACAAAGTTGTCTGCCTTTAACTGTGAATGGTTTCACAAAGGTTTCTTTTTTATACAATTACATCACATATTAAGAAATAGAATTTAAAATAATAAATTCGGGAATGAATGAATTTAACATGTTCTGAGCCTGGTATGTGAACTTGTAAGAATTTGTTATTGAAATAGAATTATCACTTGAAGTATTTTTTCTTTGTGAAATGTGTCAGGTATTTTTTTTTTTTTTTAGAAAAGGTTGTAATTTGAAATTGCATGTGTATGCAAGAAAAAAATTTTTTTCTTAGTACATTACTTGTCATGCAGTTTTTACAAGAGTAGATGCAGCTTATTTTTTGTAGTGAGCATTGAAATTTCTGATGCAGTATTTGAGAAAGGTTTGTTTGGCTTCACTGTATTTGGCTGCAATTCTCACAAAAAATTTCAGGTTTCCTTTTGGAAGCTTCTGGTCTCACAGGCACATGATTCACACGCTTTAGTTTTTATACCTTCTTGGATTACATGGTTGCCCAAAGAAGGCTGACACTTTTCCAAAAAAAGTCATTAGAATTCTAAATCATGTGTACGCATTATACAGTTTTAAATTAATACTAGCCACTGATTGGATGAGCCTACTTTTGTATACATTTTTAAGCATAAAAATTTACCACATAAAATTTAATATTGAAATTATTTCGAAAATACATCCAGGTTTCAAAATTAATTAAAAGATAAAATTCTAAAAACACACCATGCCAAAATGCAAGAGAAGACTTGCTGAACTATCAAAAGAGTCTAAAAAATACAAGACTTTGGAAGCCTTTTTCAAACAAAGTAAGTTTTCTCCTTTTTATTTTACGGACTTTAAAACTTTACAAGAAAACATTTAGGTTGACCAATTTTCCACAATCTTTGAATAATCATAAATCTGAAACAAAATCTTTTTCATAAATTTTCAATAATAAATAAAGAATAGGTACCTCCAAAAATTTGCTAAAAAAATCAGTATAGCATAATGATAAAAGGTCCCAAACTTAAACATTTTAATGATAAAAACATTTTTATGTTATTATTAAGAGGAAAGAACAAAGTATTTTTTTAAATATTTTTAAAAAAAATTTCCCTTCTTTCTAACACATTCTAAATTTGGGTCAAAAATCTTGTTAACTTTGTACTACTTGTGGTAATGGATGATTTTAGCATAGCAGTTTCAGGGGGAAAACCCATTAATTTGGAAATTCTTGCAAAAATCAAATAATTGTCTGATTTTAATGAAACTTTCAGAACTTATTCAAAAATGAATGAATTTATTTTTGAAATTTTTATTTGTAGAAAATCTTAGTAAAAATATTTTTTTTTACATGTTACCCCTCCTCCTAAATTAATTTCATGAAATTTTCTAGAATTTCAAACAGTTCACAAATTGTTTTATATTACTTATAAGCAGGACTCTTTAGAGAAATTAAATCAGTTTTTTTTTCACAACTACTGCCAACATTTTAAAAATCTGCTCCAAAAAAACTGCAATAAACTATCTATCAAATTAGATAGGCTTTTATTTGATTTTATAAATAATATACATTAAGGACATTATTATCTGAAGAAAAATTTTTTTTTTTCAATGAATAAAGAATTTTTTACAAGAATTGTTTGCATTTTTCTTTAATTTTAAAAAATGTTTAAAAATTCTTCCAAACAGTGTGTGGGGTAGGTTATTAGGTTTTTAAGTGAAGACTATATTTACTAAGCGAAAATTAAAAGCTTAATACAAATAATGCTACCAAAACTTTTTACCATAATTAAAAATATTTTCTTGTGCATCAAAATGTTATATTTTTTTAGTATATCTCATAAGTGACATTATGGTTAAAAGTTCATGTGTTCCAAAGCTTGACTCCTCCTTGGGGAAGGCCCCTTGACATATAAAGGTCTTATCTCACTCTCAGTTATTAAATTAAAAAAGACAATTGAGATAATAAAATTATCTCATTTATTAATTTAAACAATAACTATGAATAGATATTTTAATTATTAATATAATAATAATTCTATTAGTTATTATCTCAGTTATTAAATTAAAAATGTAACTTAATGTAATATTAATAATAAAATTATTTAAGATTAAAATAAAATTAAGAAAGATTATTGTTTAAGGTTGATGGACATAAACGTCTTAATTAGTTTTTTTTTTTTTTTTTTTTTTTTATTGGTCAAACCCAAACTCAAACAAAAACATTGTTTTCAATCGTTATGAGTCTACTGATTGAATAGAATTTTATTATAAACAATTGTCTTGTAAATGGAATTTTAAAGCATTCTGAATGTAAAAATAAAGAAAAAAGTGTGCAAGACAATAAGAAACACTACCTGCCAAAAAAAAAAAAAAAAAAAAAAAGAAGTTTTGTTGAAATCAGTTGAAAAATGTAGGAAATCCGATCCCATATATAAAACGAACACACACACACACAACAAACAAACAACCAACCTGGGTTTTATAATAAGTATAACTCGATATGAGTTGTCCCCTTTTCATTCTAATGCCTCTTTTTCGTGTTTTCAAATTGATTTCATGCAAAAACAATTGTTTTTCCAATTTTTGGCGCTGTCAGAACCACTGCAAGGTAATTTTTTACGTAGTCCTGTGAAGTTTTGTTGAAATCGGTTGAAAATGTAGGAAATCCGATCCAATATATAAACGTACAGACACACACACACAATCTGGGTTTTATAATAAGTATAAATTGTTTTATAAACATTAATGCCTGAAAAATAAAAAAAATTGTTTTTCAATTTTTTATTTTTTTTTTACGTAAGATGTTTGTTTTCCAAAAATATATAAATCCAATATATAGACAGACACACACACACACACAATCTGCGTTTTTATAATAAGATAAGATATGATGAAAAAAAATTATAGTTTTAAGGCATGCTATATCATGGATAGAGAGTGTGTAAATAAAAGAGTGAACACTTAAGTCAACATTGAATGGCAGCATGTCTGTTTCATGCATTTTCCTTACTGTTGTAACCTAGAGAAGGTTACTGAATAGAATAATCGAACAAATGTTGATAATGAACGATAATACTTAGGACAAGAACAACACATATAAGATTTGCCAGCAGCACATAGTAGTAGTAGTAGTCAACTGCTAGAAGTGAGTGAAGTGAATTCCACAATGAATCTCCAACTGCAGACCAATATACAGTATTTACTACTGTATTTATGTGACTGGAGACATACACATCATCTGTAGGTATGCTACAACACTTACACAGTTCTGTTTTTCATTCTAACCTGAAGAAGCTGAAAACAGCTGACATTCTTGGGTAAAGGGAGTTCATTATATTCACTTATATGCAAATACCATTGGGAAAATGTATGAATTCATCTCCTTGTCTTCCACTTACTATGACTTAACTGCAGGGCAACCTGGATTTTTTGCCCTGGTTAGCAAGCAGTCTAGGAGGACAACTCTGTGTTCAAAACCTGAGGAGGGTCATTCAGAAAACTTGTGGCCCACTAATTGCACCATTTCTGTATTCAGTTCTTCCAAAAAGTGTGGTTGGTTCTGCACAAGCCTTCACCACTATAACCAAATCATTATGTGCAGGTAGTCTGGCTGTTTGGTTCTAAGAACTGAGCTGCTACATACATCGAAAATGATGGGGAAAAAAAAAAAAAAAAAAAAAAAAAGTATTTCAATTATGTATTCAATCCTTAGTTTTCATTCTGTACACACCTAATGTATACTAATATCAGAGGCTTCTGTTTTTGTATGAATGTGTTCATGCTACAATCATACTCAAATGACAAAACCTAATTTTTGACATAATGACTCAATATATCCAGTTTTGACATTGGCTATGTGAGGTTGATCTCACTAATTATTCAGAGTCATTAAAGATCATAACAAGCAATTGATAGCCAATCAAAGCAATTTGTAGCCAGAGTGAGATACTAAATTTGCTATAAAATACAAAAATTACTCAAATTTAACTTCCAATATCATTGGAGATAGACATTATTGATCTTTATAACATATTACAGTCAAACAAATTCTTGGGGGGTAAATTAAAGTCACTGGAGATAACTAAGGATGAATTTGGGATCAAAATAACTTCTTTTTTTTTTTGTCAGTAATTTTTTGTTTAAAAATTGAAGAGATAAAGAAATACTTTTAATGTTTTTCACTATGCCACTTAAAAACATAAATGCACACACACATTTTCAGTCAAAAATTTTAGAAATTGAAAATTAAACATTTTTTTTTCCAGTGTTTAAAAAAAAAAAAAAAAAAAAAAACCTGGTCTCAAACTAGAGAAACTACCAATGGCTAAGTGAGTGATGTATTCTTACTCAAAATAATAAGATAAACAATCTCAAAGTTGTTAAAACTTATTCCTGGGGAGACTTAGCTGTACAAGTCAATCAATATAGTTCTATATACTTCTCAGGTTATTCAAAAACCAAGTTCCTTAATTTTCTTGAACTGCTTAATGTTCCATCTCACAGGCCCAAACTGAAAGTTGGAATACTCAACATTGTTCTCAGTAATCTCAATCCTCTAAAGTTTTGAAATGCACTGTCAAGCAGCTTCTTTCACAATTCATCATCTGGGATACACAAAAAGATGGACACGTTCATTGCCGGGATCTTCATAATTCCAGTAGATTTGTGCTTTGAAATCATGTGTCTTCAATTACATTGAAGTTCTGTGACCATCAACCACAACCTAACTTCTTCATGGCCAGTTCTAAGATTAGACCTACAAACTTTTTTCATGCTGATACTCAGTAAGAGAAGCACTGATGTTTGTATATCAAGAAGTCACTCAAATTAAGAGGACAGCGACATTTGTTTTGATTTACACATTAAAATATTTTTTTGATAATAGCTACTTTTTAATGTGTAATTATTATTTTTTTTTTTTGTTAAGTAAAAAATATAACAAAGTACATATTTTTTCCTGTGTTGTTATATTTGTTATTTTTTTCTTTTTTTATAGCCTAGGTCAACTAGTATTGATATAGTAAGAATACCATAATGAATTTACAAGCAGACATAAGCTTCTTTAGTTTTCTTGCACTGGAAGCAAATTAAAGAGAGAAATAAGTATAAAAGTTTCATTCTTTTTTATAGCTATTTACTAAGTTCGATTTTGTGTGACAAGTGGAATGAAATATTTGTAAAAAATATTGTGTTGTGCCAATGCACCAAGTTAAAAGGACAGGTCTACCTTTTTCAGCATTTGAATTTAATTTTTTAAATTGGGGGGGGCTTTGGACAGACAACAAAAAGAGAAAAAAAATAAAATGAATTTAACCCTTTTCAAGCAGGCCATGAATCAGTTTTTATATAAAAAGCATTTGAAAACTCCCAGTAACAGTGAGCAAGTGATCTTCCCTTCTACCAAAGTTGCATAACAACATTATGTTCAAAATGGTTGAAAATCCAACTCAGTGGCTGGTAGTTTTCTAATATAGAGTTGTTTATTCCTGCAGAATCATTTTGGATATGGGTAGGGATATAACCACACCAATTGATGCTGTTGTGGTTTTAACTTTTTAAAAGGTCTGACACCCAAGGGAAACTATCTTCTGATGTGAATGTGGTGTTATAATTATTTTAAAATTCGAAATTTATCCATTGTAGCTATGTAATCTTTTGCAAAACAAGCGTCCCAATATAAGGGATCTAACCGGAAATTGGTAGCATGCAAAATGGTATTAAAAGTTGGTTGGTTGCTTTTGATATAGAGGGCCCCAAGAATTGGTGTTGTCAAGAAATCAAGCACCAGGTTTTATATATATATATATATAACAAGCACCAGGTTTTATTTGCATTACATATGCTTTCTATCAAGGCAAACAAAAGATATGTCTATATATTATTATAGTTAGAACAACAGGATCTCACTGCAAGCAAAAATATTTTTGTAATCTCCTATCTATTAAAAAGCAATAGAGGAATAGTGAGCTTTCATTTATGCACCAGAGATATATCAATCCAATATTAGTAATTACTTTTTAACTTTAATAAAGAAGTCTTAATTGGTGAGACGTGCTTCATCTCTAAAGTAACATGATAGTATTTAGAGCCTCTTTGGTAGTTTTCAATCCGAGGCTCAAAATAAATGTTGTTCTGGGAATAAGAGAACATTAGCTTGGGACTCATATTTATTCTAAAATCAAATAATTTCTTAAAATTAAGGAAAAAGAAAAGATTCTTACTTCTCATCAATCTTTTTTAATAAATAGAGCTTGCACATACACAAAAAATAAATAAAAGCTTCAGCACTTTTGAAAATGGTGACTTAAACCCAAATGAATAATGAAGGTTGAAGGACTTAAATTCAGATATTTTTATTATCTCTGAATGTGAAATACATTAGTATGTAATTGTTAAGAGCTAATTTCACTTTAATAAAAAGAAAACAAAATTATATTTTTTTTGTCAATTTTTGATTAGAAAAAGTAAATGAATCATTAAGCAAACAACATTTCTGTATGTTTTCTGCTCATCATAAACTAAATTGAAATGAACTGCCTTTAACAAATCTCCTTTTATGGCCACCCTGCTCAACAATATAACCAAGGGAAAGTAGTAACTTAGTGGTAGAATTATGGCTGCAGGGCACAGAGATCACAGTTTAAAGATTTAATAAATCAAAGTAAATATTTATTCCCTAAACATTTTAATGGAGTTTTTATTATGCTACTAGCAACTATAAATGAAAAAAGTTATAAAAAAAAATTTGATTTTGGGATGGTTTCAAATTTTTCAGGACAAAGTTGTTTTTCAGGATGATAGTGAAAAAAGTTAGCTTGGGCTCAACCATTTTGTATTTAGAAGGCTTACAGCCATATTTTGAAATACCAGTTATGGTCCAATCCCTGAAATTAAGATTGGGCCACTTCAGTACTTCAGGCCTAGCAAGACAGTCATGGATACAATCTTGCTACTTAAAAAGAAGAATCTGTAATATTATCAGCCCTGACATCTTGGCTTCAGTCACTTTCCCACTGCTCTAACAGTTTCTCTGTGCCTTTTCTATAAATATTTTCATAACTGTCCCAATAAACTTACTCTGGTACCTACACTTTATGAATTTAAGCATAGTACTAGATTGTCGATAAGGTCTCATCATTTTACAGTTGAAATGGTTAGATCTCACCGTAAGTACTTTGCTGACAGTTTCTTATACTTCTCACTTGTGGAACTCTTTCAGCTTCTTGCTTTCCAGTCAATTTTGATCTTTTAAAAATTTAAATGCAATGTCAATCATTATCTTCTTAATTCCTATTCTTCTATCATTCTCTCTCCTTAAATGTTTTTTTTTTTCATTCTTTCGCACTCATTAACCTCTGGTTTGAGATGAAAGGATTAAAAAAAAATAAAAAAAATAAAATTAAACTAAAAGATTATATGTGAAAGTGCTTCTGGACTGATAAGCCGCAAGATCCACCTGGAGTTGGGAGAGTGGTGAGTACATTTCAGAAGGTAAGTACTTTGAAAGTCCCAGAAGTACACATGAGACCTAAAGTTTGGTTCAAGGCTATTTGAATGTAAAGCAAAAAGCTCTACTTACCCTCAGAGATGAAACTCTCAGAGGATAAGTAGAGCTTTTTGTTCATTACCAAATTTTAACTTGTCATCATATTAAACAATGGATGAAATTACGTAAGCCACCTGAACTACAAGATGGCCCACAAAAAAAAACAAAACAAAAAAAAACAAAACAAAACAAAAAACAGAATTTTATATATGATGAAAAAACTTTAATATATAAAAAAAAAAAATTTTAATTTTAGTTTGAACACTATATCTAACATTTGTGTTTTTTGGTCTGTTTTAAGCTACTAAATTTGCATTTGTTTCAAATAACTGTAACAAAAATTCCAACAATTAAATAAACTGTACCAAATTTCTTGGGTTTTTTGTGGGGTAACCTGTAGACAAGAAATAATAAATTGCTGTTCTATCTATTGACAATTACAATAAGTTATTCATTTCTTTAATTGTATTACATTAATTCTTACAAGATAAAAAACTTTTTTCATGAAGCGATTTATGGTGGATAAAATGAAATCTTCAAATTCTTCTTGTATACACTACCATATTTTTTCCTGTTATCTAGATAGAATCCACCCCCACAAGCTTTTACTGGTGCTAAATCTGAGTTCTGTTTGGACACAGATTTTGTGAATCTATATAAAGATAGCAACAAACGTGCCAAATACTTCCAGAGATTTTTGGCCAATCTGTTTCCAACATGGCAAATATATTTGACCAGCTCTGGGGAATTAACCCAAAGGGGTTGGCAAACCGTACCCAGATTTGAAAATAGGGGAAATGACTGTTCAATCAATAACTTACTTTATTGTAAACTGATAACAAATTGTGACCAAGCTTATCTCTTTTTCAACCATTGTTGGCTAGAACCAAGCAATCTTGGCAAGTGGGCTGCTAGCATTGGTCAGCTAGTCAAAAGAAGAAATAGAACTGATAAAATGATTTCTTTGTTTTGTCTCAGATATTAGAATTTTAATATAAATAACAGCTTTGGTCTTTGATTCAATTTCAATGCCACAGGAATTACTGTATTTTATGGCATTGCCCTCTCCACACCTCAATTTACATTTAATATTAGAATTAGATTAGTAGTACTTGTACCTAGCCTATGGTATCAAAATAAACATTAGTCAACAAGATACCAGAATTTTTCCTATAAGATGGTGGTGTGGTGTCTTTGACAGATAAGTCTTCATTTACCTCCTTCAACAATGTCTCAGATGAGAACCAATGATATTCATAAACATAAAATTGCCATGTCAGCAGGGATCAGAATACACCAACTGCAGCTCCTGTAGAGGGTTAAGACCTCCTCCAAACAAAAATACAACCTACCAAATAATTTTTTTTTTTTTACAGACTCAAATCACCTGTAATAATTATCACAAAGAATGCATAGGAGAAACCTCAAGGAACTTAAATAAAAGATTATATGAACACAAAAGGGGTCTTTTATAAAACACACTAAATGCATTAGTTACTCACTATAATAATTCTGACCATAATTTTTATTTTAAAAAAAAAAATAAAAAAAAAAAAAAAAAAATGCTATTCTAATTAAAAGAGAAAACAATTTACTACGACAAAAAAAAGTATAGAAAGTTCTTTAATCGCTAAATAATCAACAGTAAATTTATGTCCAGGTTCTTACATTTCACCTTTCTTGGCAGATTTATTAATCACAATGTCGAATATTTAATAACAAAAGTGATGGAAACAAAGAAAACAAAACTAAATTAAATTGGCTAGACTATATACCCAAAGCAAAAACAAAAAAAAATAAATATAAAAATTTATAGATTGTTTTCCAGAACTCAAATATAAATGATCAAGATTTACATAATCCTAAACCAAGTAAATGTTTATAGATTCAAATTAAATAAATCTTTTCAATATTGAATAACCCAACCAAGGTAGACATGTCATGAAATCAACCAACCCAATATTTTTTTTTTTTAACCATTTCACCCCAAGCAAGTTGATAAAACCTCTAAGATATAAGGGAGTGAAAGAAACCAATAAAACATTGAAGAGAGAGAAGACATTAAAAGACCAAGATTCAAAGAGATAGATGATAACTAAAGGAAGAAGCCATCAAGAGAGTTTCACAAGTGAGAAGTGTGGAAAAAGAAACTTAACATTATACTTAGTAATTTCAACAGTAAAATGGTGAGACCTAGCTGCCAAGAGGAAAGCTCATCAGAACAATTACCATGAAATTATTTATAGAAAAGGCACAAGGAAGCTTTGTTACAGTGGTGGAAAAGTAACAAGATGCCAGGTCAGCACTGATGATACTGGAAATTCTTTTTGGGGTTTTCAAGAATTTCTACATACATAATCAAGATTTTTAGTTTTATTTCCGAACCTAAGTGAATTTGTTTGTCATTTGGTATTCAGATTTATTTATTCAAATTTGATCATTTAAAGATATTTTTAAATAGAAGACAGAAAAAGAAGAAAAAAATCAATTTTCCTTATTGGATTATGCACAAATTCTTATTATAGAAGGAAATCAGGATAAATAAGTGTAAGATTAGTTTTGGCACTGACAGCTTACAAGAGTTACCATTAGTTTTCTTCTTGTCATTCAGAAGCGTACCCTCTGGCTTTCCTTGGGCATCTGTTGCACTCCAGAATACTGATAATTCCTATTTTAGAGAAGCATGTATATCTCCCGCCACACACATGTCCAGTTTTTTATGCCTCTGTATTGCCTCCACTAACCTCTGTGCTAACTTCATGACCTCTCTCACACTACCATGTCTACAGGGTCCCAAGTTCATTGTCTGCTACTTCTTGATTAATGTTATCCACATACTACTAATATCTAATACTTGATTTGCTTATTGGGTCATTTGAACAGAGTCCTTCAACCTTCTTATTTGTCTACTCCTATTATTTTGACCCCATTCCACAAAAGATTTTAATTAGCCTTATTAAAAATACAAGTGGCAATTTAAGTTTTACAACCAAGAAATAACATCTTACTTATTTACAGCTGTACTAATGTTCTCTAGCCTTCTTCAGGTATCTGCCAATCTGGGTAACCTTCAGGGAATTTCAAACTGAACCCTTTATTTAATTTACAGGGTTACATTGTTATCATTCTACTATTCATGTCTAAGGATATCTTAACATGGACAGATGTCTGAACAATAAAAGTTACGACAACAAATGGATGCAGTTTTTAACTTGAATGTAATATTTGTCAGATGGTGTAATGGTAGTACCTCAGAAAGAAAAATTCAGAATTGTGTGGTCCTAGTAGAGTATACCTGTAAGTGTAACTAAGGTTTGCTCAGCATAGTTGCAGTATAAACTACAGATTATGTATTTTGAAGAAACAACCTAAGTGCATATGTAGGAAGATCAGCCATGTTAAAGATGAGAAATGATCCTGATTTGCAGTGTGGCATCAAGTCAAAACAGCTCTGATGATGTAATATTTGTCAAGAATGTCAGTAAAAAAAAACGTCTTCTTTTACAGTTTAATTGCTATAATAAAACTTACATATTCAATATATACAAAGACTACAATAGTAGAATAAATTTTCAAATAAATTGCAGAAATAAAAAAGGGGAAATGATGGGAATGAGTTAATAAATGAAAAGTTTATTAACTTTCTCTACTAGTTTCATTGCAAAAGAGAAAAAAGAATATAAAGCTATCAGGAAACATAGGTTATAACAATAAAGTGGGGGGGCATTTAAACACAGTCCCTGAGATGTATTCTTTTTAATGCTTACATCACCTGTAATTCTGAAATAGATCCCCATTTAGTAGTCACCAAGCAGTACATAGCTTAACTTCAAAATATAGCAAGAGTTTTATTTATTTTTTTATTTTATCTACTGATAAATTTACAGTCAAATCATGTTGGAAAAAAAAAAAAAAAAAAAAGTTCTTGTTCAATCACTGACATTAAGCAGTGTCGAGTCTGGTCAGTACTTAGATGGGGAACCAGTTGGGAACACCAAGTGCTATAAGCAATCTCCCACAGTCTGAAATATGTTTCAGCTTTAAATAACCCACAAAGGGTTGGTAAGCTGTAAAAATAAAAAAAATAGAAAACAAATCAATCAATTCTATTGATAAAATCAAACTAGGAGTCTCAAAGCTCTAAGCATTATGTTAGAGATGTTTTCACTTTGATGATTCTGTTTGGATCAAGTGGCACTTTTTAAAAGTGAAAAATGGTGAGAAAGACAGGCTGTGTCAGGCTGCAGAGCCATCAAGCCAGAAACAGGTTTGAATATGAGGCGTTGCCAAGATGAAGAGAAAATAAATATTGGAAAGCCATCCATTATAAATGACGATGGAGGGAGTTAATGGCATAGTGCGGAAGAAGGAAGGTGGGTAACCAGTAATGTGTGTGTGTGTGCCTACCTGAGACGATCACATCGCAAAAACCAACCTTTTTTTTTTATATTCTTTATAAAATTAGCATACTAACATTTTTTTTTCAGTTAAAATGGTTCCTAAGACTGTTTTTAACAACAGAACTTGTAATCTCCACCACACAAAAAATAAAATAAAAAGTCATTTTATAACAAGATTCCAATATTTAACAATAAGGAGAAAAAGTAAATAGAAACGAAAGGGGCTTAAAAAAAAAATTAATACCAACATGGGACTGCACCCATTTAAAAAAAAAATAATGGTACTGCTGCAGACAATGCAGCACTTATTGAGAGTGGGGTTTTCATCTATCCTTGCAGTGTTCATTTTAAAAAAAAATGTCAATACTCAACAGTCAACACTAGTCAGTGTCTGATGTGTAACAAACGTATATTACAAAACTGGAAAAGAGAGAGAGATCACTGTATTACTATTGCGTGTGGGGGGGATAGAATTAGCTCTGATAAAACACATGAGAATTTGGTGCAGTCTGCTAATAGACAAACAAACACGTGGAAAAAGGGTAAGAAAAAAAATAAAGATGACTTTCTGGAATATGGATATCTAAATTTGACACTTACAACGGAGCATCATTTTTTTTTAAGTGCTTTGTTGACAGTTTTATTTCTAATGTCATCACGAACAGATAGTGAACAAAAGTGTTCTTTTGTCACCTTATGAGATTGTGTACAGAAGAGACAAACGCAAAAAGGTGTTAGAATTTATTTTTAAAGAAATTCAACAGCGTTGCTGCTTGAATTTTTAAAACATCTTTTAAAGTAGATTAAGAAGCCAAGAATTTTAATCGTGTAAAAAAGCAAAAAGCAAAAAAAAAGCGTAGAGATAAGTTTAAAAACAAAATATTTGATTTTTTTAAACTTGTCTATAAAAATTAAAAATGGTAAAAAAAAAAAAAAAAATCCACGATACATTATAATCTTTTTTTTAAAGAAGCAGGTAAGTAACGAATCAAATTTGGCAAGAGATGCCAGCTCTTTCTCAAAATACAAATCAGAATTAAAAGAAAAAAATACAGAGAAAGAATTCCAACCTCTATATTCTTACTATAGAATTAAGTTTCAACTGCAGCGTCATATACGTGTTAGAGAGGACATTTCTTTCCCTATAGACTAGAGAGAAGAAAGGAAGTTTTGTGTAGGTATGTTGCATACAGAGGAAACAGAAAGAAGAAAGTGACACTACCTGCTCTGCTGATCTCGACTATAAATGACACGGAGATAAGCATGGGCCGTCCTAAATAAATATCTCTAGCTACAACTCGACATTCCAGCAGAACTTTGAAATAAGAGAGAGAGAGAAAGGAAGAAAAGCACTGGAGAAGTTTAGAGCTGACACAAATAGTTTCTTTACCTAAAAAACAAAGAACAAAAATTCCATTAGTCACTACTATTTTGCAAATAATAAATAAATAACTGCTGAAACGTGGCACTAGCCATATTTTCCATGCCAAAGGAGTCGTTACTTTATCAATAAAATATAGGCAAGTTCGAAAGATGAGGCTACTTCAGACGAACCAGTTATTCCGAACACTGACAGGTAAAAACGAACAAAAAGGTAAGGCAGGTAATAGGTAGAATCAGATCGAACCGTGAACTTAGCCAAACTTCTCAACCATCCAGTTTAAAAAAAAAAAAAGTGACCATTTTTCATGACGTTCTTAAAACAATATTTAAACTAGTTAAGGCAAAGTTTGTATCACTCAATATTTTTTTTTATATACCTGATAAAAATAGCTTCAGCCAATAATTGAAAAATGAATATTTAAAAGCAGCAAATGCAGAACAAAACCAAATAATGAAAAACAAAACTTCGCAATAACTTGTTTCGAGTTTTTGAGGAAGAAAATTAAACATCTGGATACTCATTTTAAACAAAGAAAAAAAATAACCTAGTAACAATAATATCCGGCGGTAAATTTCGAATCAACACAGAAAAAGCTGTAGATTTGTTTTTAAAACATTACTCCAAATATGAGACACGGTAAAAATAAAGTACAAAATAATAATCTACTAACCAAATGACAAATATTTTCAAAATAATTTTTGGTTTAAATTCCTGGTCGCACAGACCAAATGTAACAGTGTATAATTGTCAAGTTTACCTCTTTTTAAGTTATTTAATAAACAAACAAAATGAAAGGGTGTACTTGGAAATCCATTTTTTTCTGCAAGAGTTGAAAACCTCTCGGCCAAAAGTGTCGCCATGTGATAAATAAGAGACACCCGCCATGTATATAAATATCTCTTGTATACCAAAAGGTAAAGTAAGGTAGATCGACAAATAATTGTAGATAAAGGTAAAACACTTACAGGATTCCCAAAACTCCTCAGAGGATCAACTCGAAAGACAGAAAAGTCGGCCAGTCAATAATTTTTTGCGGTAGAAATTTAGGCCAAACAACGTTTTTGTGGTAGTGGTCGTTATGTTAAAAGGAGATAAGGATAAGAAGAATGATTATGATGATGATGATGGTGATAAAAACCGAAAGAAGTAACTCGACTGCCACCAGACAAACTTAGAGGTGGCGTGAATGAGAGAAAGAAAGAATGAGGTACTTTGGAGAGGGGGGGAGCCATATTCTTCTTTTCAAATAAAAGAGCGCCCTTTGTACCGAAAAAGCAATTCCTTCACACATACAGGTAGTTTTTCAGCAGAATTCTTAGATGATTTTTTTTTGTAAAATAAATGTTAACTTTATTAGTTTTACTTTTATTTTTAGATAAACAAGATATTTCTTAGAACATCATTTTTTGGATTTTTTTTAGCACTATTTGTTTTATTTTTTATATTTACAAAATAATTCGAATTTTATAAAGATTCGAAAGCAGACGAAATCAGTTCCAATTTAAATTACACACAATAATTTAAAGAAAAAGTACCAATCTTAATTTTCAAATAATCTGAATTATATTAAGCGCCTTTGTCAAAAAAAAAAAAAAAAATCTTAAGATCTTTTTCTTTTTTTTACTTAGAGGTACCGTAAAACGTCAACTGTATTACGGAGGAAAAAGTTATCGAAGTTAATTAATATCAAAATTCGTATGAATTCTTGCCTGACATGGAACTACACATGTACAAACAAACCAATTCGGCAGTTATAGAATTTTAACTAAAACTTCAGCTACTTTTGAGCAGCGAGTTTTTACATCATGACTGTCCACCCGTAGTACAAAAGTGGGTCAGTTTAAAACTTCTTTTAACGCGGTATCTTAGCTATTTTTAAAGAAACGATTTTTCTTAGAATTGATTGCAATTCTTGGCTCGAAAACCACCTCGTTAACTTTTAGAATCGTCTCAAAATGCAAACATTCATTTATTATTCGAAAAAAAAAAACCCCAAAAAAACAATCAAATGATTACGGGTGTGACAAACTAGTAAAAATTCTGATATTTTAAAAAATTTCCAAAAAGGTATTGTGAATATCCGGTGTAATCGAGAAGTTATTTGATTTGAAAAAAAAAAAAATCATCTCACACAATAGGTGATGAGAAACATCAAACTTTGTCTTATAACACCAGAAATAATTTTTAAGTTATAAAAATTAAGTTCTTCAATAAAAAAATAATTGGTTTGAGAATTAAAGAGTGTGTGCGTATGAGTCAATTACACAAACACACAGCAGATGTTTCGCCCGAATACAGGAAGTAAAAAAAAAATGAAAAAAAGTCTTTTTGAACAATTTTATATATGCATTTACAACTTTTAATGGCACTTTTAGAGATAATAAAGACATATTTTTAAAATTCGAAAACGACATTAATGTAAGAAAAAAATATTCATGCTACTTTCCAATGCCTTTTTTTATACAACTAATGATCAATCAGGTGATAAAAATATCTAGCTGTACAATGCCTACTTTCTCAATTGCAAAATAAATCGAAATTGTGTGCTTATTGTCATTAAAAAGAAAATGCCTCCTATGCGTGTATATTTTAAAGAATTCTTCTTCTTTTTTTAATCTCAAAGAACTACAGCTCCAACCAAAAGTTTTAATTAAAATACGCATTCACGATATGAGATTTGGTAAACAAACATCACTTTTTAGAACACGTGAGCAGCAGCAGCAGCAGCAGGTGTTGGAGTCGCGGCTCTATGGACGAAGATGTCCCCCCGCACCTGTGTGTGCGCTTGATGCCTGCCAGTCACTCGATCGTCCTTCTCCAGGTTTCTAAATTCTAACACTTTCTTTTTGTCCATTCTTTTCAATAAACATACACAATCGTTGTAAATAAAAAAAATAAATAGATTGTAGCAAAAAGACAGGATGAAGTGTAAAACAATTTGATCTCTTAAAAAAGCTTAATCGAAAATTTTTACATACCAAAAAACCGAAACAAAATTACGAGAAACTCTGACCCACCTCACGAACAATGTTAGTTGTTACGTTACGGTTATATATACAAAAGCTGAAAACTTAAAAAGCCATTCCTTTATAAAATTACACTTTTTCTTTCGTTTACTTTTCTTTTTGAAGTCTTGAAGAGGGTGGGGGTTCTTTCAGTCTTGGAGTAGAATTTTTTTTATCATATATAGATTATTTACTCACCTTTAAATGTTGGAAACTTACTAAAAATCAACAATCGTAGAAGAGGGTGAGGAGATGGCGATGTATGTGGCGATATGTCCTTGAGGGGAAATGGGGGCGGGGGGAAGAGAAATAAAAGACAAAAAACTCCTTTCTCTTATTCTTGTTCTTAGGGTTCTTCCTCCTCCTCCTCCGTTTCTCTTACTTTTTCTTCTTCCTTCTCTGCTTTTACTAAATGCGTTTTGCCTTCTTTTTCTTGTTTCTCTTTCTTCGGCTCCTTCTCTTCTGTTGGTGGCAGCACCAATACTAAGAGTCTGTGAAGAGACCAACATTTAGTGCAGGTCGCCCACTGATGGCCTGCACTCGGCCCTTCACTTCTATAGGACAGTCTGCTTCTATTTCCTTTTTTATCATCAACAGCATCATCGCTGGTTTCTTTTACCAACACTGTCTTTTTCTTGTACTTGCTCTTCTCTTTTTTGTCTTGGTCCTATTGCAATTTACACTTCTCTATTAAACGACCCATGTTTGAATTATTTATTCTGGTCCAACAACCACTGCTGCCATTAATATATCTCCAAAGCTTGCATGATGGCGGTGGTGGTAACAGTAAGAAAACAACGTGGTTCCATCAGCAGCTATCTCTATCATTCACACACACTCACGCTCTCTCTCTCTTTGGTTGTATTCTTCTTTAACTCACTCTTCTTCCATAAACACGATTCCTTTATTTTTTTTCTCACCCTCGATTCCCCCTCCACCCCCGGCGGTGTGTGACCGTCTTCTTTCCCCACTCGCCTAGTCTTCTATTGTTTTCTTTCAATCTTTTTTTCTGTTTTTCCGCCCCTCTTCTGCTCAGACGTTGCCACCTACATTGTTGATAGCAATTTTGGAAGGATAACCGTCTTCATTCCATCTACTAACAACTCCAAATCATAATTCAATAAAATGTTACAATACATTTAACTTTTTTTTTTTTTTTAATTGAAAGACAACGCTTTCTCTAGTTAAAAAAAAAAACTGTTTCCAAAGAAATGGAATTATTTTTAAAAGGAAATATAGCATTTTTTAAGTTGTTTTTCATATAAATTTTAAATGCTAGTTAAGTTGTCTAAGCAAATATTTCTTGCAGTTGAGCTTTTTTTTTAAGTACAAAGTTTTGATAGTTTTAGTTTTTAAGCGTTGTATTGTTCTAACAGAATTTGCAGTTGTTTTACCACTTGTGGCATTATTATTATTACAAAAGTAGAAAACAAACATTCTTTGTCTACTGGGATGGGACAGTTACTTCTGGGACAAAAACTGATGTTATTGTTAAGTAAGAAGAAAAAGCGACACTACAGAATTTCATTAAATCAATTCTTGTTTGTTTTATCTGTAATTTTATAGCGATATAAAGTTTTATAAAACTATTTTCCTTCTAGACCAGTGACTGACTGCTAATTCTTAGGGACATATGCGATTACACAAGTCAGGCCAGAAATAAATGCTTTTTTTTCTTTTTTTTGGATTTCACCATCCAACTACGAATGCTTGTCCTATAAGAAAAGAAAAAAGATAGGAAGACGTTGCTAGAAAGAAAGAAAGAATATATTTGATAAAATTTATAATAAATTTTATCAAATATATTCTTTCTTTCCTTTTTCTTATTTTTTTCCGTTAGTGTATTTGTTTTACTAGTTTGAAGATTAAAAAAAAAAGTTAAAAACGAATTCCTTTATTAATTTAACTTTTTTTAAATTTTAAACATACATAGTTCCAACAAAATTCGCGTTAGTAAAAAAAAAAATCTTCTGTTTATTTTAAATAATTGTTTCAGTTGAGATTAAAGAAAAATAGAGACAATGAACTGGAATGATCCTCTTCGAATCTTAAACAAAACAGGCAGCCACGTCATTTTCAGACTGAAAAAAAAAAGCAATCTGTCCAGTGGTCTACTTCTAAAAAAGTTATTTCTCTAGAGTTCTGTTTGTTTAGTTTTGTTTTGAGGCATGGAGAATAAGAAGTAAAATGTTATCACTATTTTTATATGCTTAGCTTAACTTAATAAAAATAATAATATAAAAGAACGGTAAGGTAATTCGTACGTTAAGGTAAGGATAATGGAGTGATGAGATGGTGGCTGGTTGGTTGCTGGAAGGTGGCAGTGAGCAATCCTGCCAGCTGTAACACCTGACCTGATCGGTATCGCTTCTCTAGTAGCACCTGAACCATGTTGCTACCTTTTTCTTTCTATCTCTTCACATACTCTTCTTGTTTGGTCATTTTATTTTATTTTTCCTTTTCTTGTATTGTAATCATTTATTTTACAGGAAAGCACTTTTCATAAAATAATTGATGAGAATGCTAATGATAATGGTAACAGTTGTCTATGAAATTGGAGAGGCATTTTTTTATTACTTTTTTCATAAAATCTAAAAAAAATTAAAAATCAAGAAGCTAAAAAGTGGATATGACTATAAAGCATTATTTTCCTAAATCTGACGGTAATTGTAATTTTAGTAATAAGTCTTTTTCTGCCTTGATTACAACTTTTAAAAATGTTTTAAAACAACGACGGAAAACAGAAACAAATCAAACTTCAAAGTTGTGAGTCATTTCTTAGCTTCAATTTTATAATATAAAGAATGTAGATCTGCAAACAATTTTCTTTCACGCATCATAACACTTAATGTCATTAAAGGACAAATTTTAAAATTCATTTTTCTTAAAAAAAATTCTTACAGAGAAAAAAGTCTTATTTCCTTGTTTTATCACATCATAACATTTTTACCTGTATACTCAATAATTTATTTCATAAGAACCAAAGTTAATAAATTTTATTACGTCTGTGACTAAAAAGTAAAACAAAAAAATTCATAACTATCTCCAGATCTTTCCACATGGTGCACACCTTGACGTCACTCTACTAATGGCGTGGCTAAATTATCACTTTTTCAAATCTGTATTTTCGTTTTGTCTTTGAGAACTCTGGTTGGAAAAGTTTATCAGTCTTTGTTCTATTCTTGTTGACCATTTACTAAAAAAAAGAGTGAAGCCCTTAAAAAATAATTATGTCTTTTTTATTTGTTTTTTTGGCACAAAAAAACAAGTGAACACGGGCATCGATTGGTTCTTAAAACTTGGCATAAAAAGTACGTTGAATCCATCCAGGTAGTATGAAGTAGATAAATAAAAATGTTCTGTTTTATTTCATGGGACTAGTGATTGTGACCTGGATTTCTAGACATTGCGAAAAGAAAGAAAAAAGTAAAACTAATAGACCGACTGCGTCGGTACTTTGATTCCCTGAGGAAACTATGGGGAACATGAATATTACAATAATAAATAAAAAAACAAACCTAAAAAAACAAAAAAATTTCTTTCAATGAACGAAACGATTTTCTAGAATTTAAAAAAAAAAAAAAAGATAGAGAGGCGGGGTAAATGGTCATGCCATTTCCATTTCAAATAAATTCCATTATTGAATAGTGGGAAGAATTTTTTCCCACCTTAGTTTTTTTACTTTCTTTTTTCTTCTCTTCACATAAACTCACTTCGGTACATTTCGTCGATTTATTTTTCAACATTTACTCTAAGACTGGGAAATAAGACCAATAATAGAAATTTAAAAATTATTTATTGAAACTTAGTTTAAATGATTTTTTTTTAAAATTTATAACGCGTAGTTGCTTTTAAATAAAATTTAAAGAATTTTTATTTTTCCAGTGACACTAGCATTTTTGCTTTTTTTTCTACTAAAAAAAAATAAATAAATAAAGGTAACATTTCTTTCTTTTCTTTTTTGTTAACTGAACTCTTCCAGCAACTGAAACCAAAAGTAAATTTTTTATCACGCAAAAAAAAAAATAGCCATTTTTTATCGGTTTGGTTAGTGAATTATTTCGTTTCAACTTTGTGATTTATTATGAGAATAGTCATCTTTGTTAAAATATTTTTTTTACTTGCAATTCAAACTTTTTTTCCCTCCACAACCTACGAGTGATTCATTTTGACATTAGAGACGAAGGTGGGGGGATGAGATAGGCTGACATAATTTAATTAAAGATAAAAAGATCATGTTGGTATTATTTTAATTGCACAAATTAAGTGTTTTATAAGAAATGGATACTAGTCAAGTAATAAAAGAAAATTGATGCCTCAAAGAGTCAGTGGTGTAAAAATAAAAAATTGGATTTATTAGCAAGGAGTTCGGTTTTCACTGGGTGCCGTGCCAAAACAAAAAAAAAAACTATTCTTATGAAATGTACATTTCTATGTTAACAAAATTCCAATTTTGTCAACGTATTATCATAAACTTTAAAAAAAATTAAAAAAAAAAATTCCAACCAAATAATTAAAAAATTTAAAATAACTTTTTTCTTTGTGTGTGTGTGTTTCCCAGAAAATCTGCCGTTAAAAAGCTTGAAATTAAAGCAAAAAAAAAAAAAAAAATAAATAACACGCCTAAGGAAGAATGGAAAAGTAAACTTGAAATTTTATTACTACAACTACTCGGAGAGTCGTTTTAACAAAGCCACTGTGTAACCAGAACCTCCTTTTGTTGATAAAGAACTATTGAACATGAACTTTAAAAAAAAAAAAAAAGGGAAGAAAAAAAACATCTTTTAAATTTTCCTTTCTAGTTTCAACATTAGATCACGGAATAAATTTTAACTTTTTTTATTCACCTGATACGTGAGATCTATCCTACTACTATATTTGTAAAAAGGACGTTTATGATTCTTCTTTCTGCAATGCTGTTGGGTGGTGTAAATAATAAAATTAAGTGCTAGTCCAATGAATGCTGCTACGAGTTTTAAGCATACGTAACAACACGGCACAGGTAAAATGGGTTGACAATGAAGTGTTGCTAATATGTTTGTTTGCATAGCAATGGACAGCTTCAACTTGAATTGGGAACATTAAGTCTACCAAAAACATCACATTGTTAATTGGTCATTATTAGTTATTTTGCAAATTCTGCATTATCAGAATATAGATTTTATAAAAATTTAAAATCCAAATTTCCCGCCTATTTGGTTTATTTTGTTGATGTAATGTCCCAAACTCGCTCGATCACTTTGAGAGAGACTTGAAGCCTTTCGGCCATTCTTTTACCAATATAACTCTTGAGAGTAGACAATAGTGAAATGCTTTAAAAATAAAATAATTCTATTTCGGTTGTTTTATCGATATAAAAAAACAAATAACGCGTACACTATATAAATTTAACAAATAGGAAAATTAAAAGAAAATGTGAAAAGAAAAAGCATTGAATAAATTCGTTATGCAATGTAATTATTCTGTTAGTTAAAAAGATTTTTTTTTTTATCCTAAAAAATATTTGTTGTTGAATCTAATTATGAAGTTCGAGGATTCGGTTTGAATTGGGGTGGGGGGTAAACGTGGGCCTACTCATTTTAGAGATGCTCTTAAAAATGCCTCGTGTTGACCGTAATAACAAAATATTTTTAAAACAAAAAATGCTTAAGAGAAAATTGATGCCTCAAAGATATAGTTTCTCCCTCGACCTCTTGAATACATAAACGTTATAAAAATGACAAATTAAAGAATTTTAAATTTTATAATGTCTTTAACCAGTTTAAAGCCATGATAGCTCACAAATTCTGCAGATGTTTCATAAAAATAACTTAAATTTACTTTCAAAGTTCTTTTTTTCTCTCGAGTTTTTAATTCGATTTTTATTTTGCATAATCCTCCAAAATCTTTAAGTGGCTTAAATTACTAATTTAAATGCTATTTAAGTGAGGTCGCGCCCCCACATACAGGTAAAGTCAAAAGTCAACTCAACACCTAAAAACTAAAAAACAGATCGCATTTGCTTTTTGACACACTGAACATAAAGGATTAAATCTAAGTCATCCCTCACAAAATAAAATAAGGGAAAGGGTTAGTCGTTATAAGACAGTAGTCAGAAGCTTGTTGAGTAAGAAGGTGGGTAACTTGAGTTCTGTTATATTACCTATGATATCTGTACTTTACCTACTGCTAAACAATGGTGTTTTACACTGAGAAGCACAATAATAAATTTCTATTTCAATCCAAAATCAATTTGATAATAAACGTTTATAATTACACAAAAAAAGAACCTCTTCAGAATACTGTTGAAATGAATAAAATTGAAAGAAACTAATTTATGTTGTTGGAAATTTTTAGATAAAGAATGCATTGTCATTATTCTAAAAAACATATTCATACTAGTATCTTCATCTTTGTTATTTTTACCACAGTTCTTTGCCTTTCTTTAAGTACAGCATCTAATCATCCTTGCCTGTCAGGTAGTATTTTTAAAAAAATGATCACCTAACAATACAAATCATTTATATACCCAAAATGTCAAAGTCTTAAATTTTTCAAAGTCAGTATGTGGAGCTTTATCAATGCGTAAGATTTTTTTTTTTTAATAAATGAACGGCACTCGAGGTTTGCTGAATGCTGGTTGAAAACACAAAAATTATAGTAGAAATAACAAAGATGCAGATACTAGTTAAAAAGTAATTTGGGAAATAATGTATCTTTTATTATGCAGTTGAATTGTTATTGTTGATCCTAATCAACTCAAAATTTATTTCTGCAAAATTTGTTTCTACACAGAATTTTTTTTTTACATCACTCTAATTTTGACTGACCCTAACTAATCATGAACCTTCAGAGAAAGCATTCTTTACCCAAGCAAATTTTTTTGGCTGCTTACCAGAGGAACATATTGATCAGTCATTGATTGTTCTATGGAAAATATTAGTTATTAGTAGGATTCAAGTATTTTGAAGGCTTTAGAAGGTGCTTTTTCCATTAGTATGTACCATTCATGTTTTTTCATTTTTATGAGTGAAATTATTATATTAACAAAATTCAACTGAATAAACACCATTGAAATTTGGATCCATAACCTTAGTAGAAGAGACATTCCCTTTATGGCTTATTATGAGGAAGCCCCACCCAACTCGATTTGAATATTAGAAATTATTAATGTATGCTAAAATTCTTTGACAACCAAAGAATTGAAATAAATTGTCAACCTTTAATATTTTGAATTCAACTAAGTGATTATTTTTCAATTTTTAGTATTATAAGCTTTACCTTTTTAGTTCTATTACTTATAATAGTGAAGCACGATGGAGTAATGGATAGCGGCTCACATTGAGGAATCGGAGAGCCATGTTCGAATTCCAGTCGAATCCATTACATTCATTTACGTTCTAATACTCTTGGGAAATGTATGAATCCTACTCTTCTCCACCCAGCTATTGGTAAATAGTAGGACAGACATGGTTCTATAGCCTTGGATGGCAACTAATCTACTGCAGGGGAAAAAAATCTGCCTCGTATATCATGTATCGAAAGATACATGATCACCTAAATGCACATCACACATGGTACATAACTGAATGACTAATAATAGTAAATTTTGTGTAAAAGAATATATAAACATTATATGAAGTATAATTCACTTTCTGCTAAAACTAATTTACACAAAATTTTAAATTAAGTTTTGAAATTAGAAATTGTAGAAAAATCTTGATTTGTTTTATTTAAATTTTCCAAAAAAGAAAAAAATATGTAAACCAAAGATCTATGAAAAGT
>CAHIKZ030001501.1:235000-357500 GCA_903632075.3 Acanthosepion pharaonis | reverse complement strand
ATATATATATATTTATGTATATATAAATATATATATATATATTGTATTTTATATATAAATATATATATATATATATATTAAATATATATATATATATATATATATATATGGTTATATATATATATATATATATATTTTTTGATATAAAAATATATATATATATATATTCAGATGTGTATATATATTATATAATATATATAAGTATATATATAAATATATATTTATATATATTAATATATATATATATATATATATATATATATATGGATGTATATAAATATATATATATATATATATATATTGAAGGAAATATATAAAATATATATATATTTAAGTGTATATATAAATATTTATATATATTGTAATTAAGTATATATAAATATATATATATATATATTAATATATATATAAATATATATATATATATATATATATATATATATACAAATAAATGAAGATAATATAATAATTGGGAACGGAAACAACAAAGACATAAATATGTGTATTACTTAAAAAGTAATGCATGATTAGCAATGAATTTTTTTACCAAATAAAAGATTATAATAATGCATAAATATTATACAAAGTTACAAAATTTACATAATAGTTTTTTTTTTAAATAAAGATTAAATGGAACAAATAAAACTGACCATATTTAGAGATATTTTGTTTTGTTCTTATTTAGTACTGCTCAGTTATTTCTTCTAAACTCTTGAAAAAAAAAAAACCTATTTACAAAAATACATCAATGAAACCTGATCTATAAACTAATTTCTTACAAAGAATACTTATTCTATTCGTACAAATTTATTCTAAAAATCTTGTCCGCATTATATAATGCATTGAGGTTGATAAGCTGTAAAACAAAATAAACCAAACCTAAACCAAATCGGTTATTTCTTGTTTCCCCACTAAATCTAGGTATGTACTACCTGGCCCAGGGATTGAACTCACAATTACTGTGTCATCCAATTCATAAACCAAAATTTTAATTCACTCGGCTATTGTTCCAGCTCTCTTTTCCTAATGCGCCCCAGAAATATCATCTGTTGCAGATTATAAGCATAAGTTTCCTTGTTGTATATATTCTCTTTAAAACTTTCTCATTGCTCACATTTTGTCCATGGAATTCTTAGCTTTTGTCAGTAGAACCATATCTCTGTCGCATCAACTTTCTTCATATATGTCCATCATTCACTGCCATAGAGGAGATTTGATATTACATAACAGTTCAGTAGTTTTCTTTATTTCTAATATTTTCCTGTTGTAATACTTTGCATATTTTCTGGAAGATATCTTTTGCTATACTTATACACTTTTGGATTTCTGTGTCATATTTTCCATCTTCTGTTTCTACACTACCCAGATAGATAAATTGCTGTACCTGCTTGATTTTGATATCCCTAACACATGAAGAGCTCTTTAAAATGTTAGGAAAGTTTTATCTACATGGAAATATTCAAATTATCTGTGATCAGTATCTAGAACAAACAGCTTAGATGTAGAGAGAGAATGAGTTAAATGAATACACTAAAATAGAAGAGTATGACAAGAAAATGTTTTCTCAATGGATATATTTAACCTGTACAGCAAGATGATTCTAAGAGGACTTGGAGACTTAACAGGATTTATTATTGGCAAATGTAACCATAACAATATCTGGTACACAGTCAACACTGTTGATAGCAGACACACTACAAAAACAGAATTATCAGACAAGGTGGTCAATGAAAGTAAGAAGAAAAGATTTTAAGAAGATAGAATGTATGGTTGTCAGCAAAAGGGCTAGCCCCAAGTGAGGGTTACATATTGGGGGATTCCAAAATCAAGTATGTGTGGAAAGTTATTTGGATAGTATAGTAGCAGAAAATGTGACAGAAATCCAAAAGTTCATAGAAATAGTAAAAATTACAAAATTCACTACTTGATCTTTTAATTTCTTCCCGATTATCTCCAGAAATATTTAGTTTATTAATGCAACACATTACTAAATCAAGTGGGGGAGTAATGGAGTAGTAGTATAGCAGAGACAAAGCCTCAACAGTGTATACCATGTTCTCATACAGTCTGCACTAAAATTACAACAGCAATTATTTGATTTTCCCCCATTACTTTTAGAATTGTATCATTATACTTAGTGGGCCTAAATAAAGTTACTTTACAATAATATTTTATTGGCACACTTACATTTTAACTAAGTGAAGTATACATCAAGACTTGATAGAATGATTTTTGAAATTTTTTTTTTTTTTACTATGGAGACCATTTTTCCTGATGATAGTCAATTTTGAATAATAAATTTTTTTTGTTACTCATCATGCAGCCGTTGTCATAATTTGTTATAGTCTGGAAAATAAATAAAAAAAAATTAATTTAAAAAATACAAAGGAATTAAATGAAAAATATTCAAGTACAAATACATATACAAGTTAAAATAAAATGGTGTTAATAAAATAATTTTTTTTTTTTTTTAAGTGTTGCACCCCAAGCAAGGCAGGAAGCTACTAGGACGCAAGGGGTTACAGAAAATTTGGAGTAAGATCAGATAGGAGTGATAGAAGAAAGGATGAGGAGAAGGGTAGTGGATAGATCAAGGCAACTGGAGATGTCAATTGACATTACATTTGAATAGCTGGAGATTATAGCTCTTGGGGAAACTGGAATAGGGAAGGAAGTTCTACAGGCGAGAGGTGCAAGACATGAAGCTATTGGAGTAGAAGAGACGGCTACATTTAGGAGTTTCGACAGTGAAGGAGTGAGAGCGGGATGCCAGCCTCGTAGGGCACTTGAACTCATGAAGTCTGGGAACCAGCGAATGCAGCTCCTCGGAGCAATTGCCAAGAAAGTATTTGTAAAACAGACAGAGAGAGGCGATGGTGTGTCTGTGAGAAAGTGACTGTAGACGAGATGCCAGATCAGGGCCAATTATATTGCATATCCACCTCTGGAGCTTATCAAGACCATATATGGCAGCAATACTCCATGCAAGGGCGAATTGTTGATTTGTAGATCTGGAGGATCGATTCCGGGGAGAAAAATTTCCTGGCGCGGCACAGAGAGTCAACTTTCCTTGCAGTGGACGAAGCAATTGACTCAATGTATTTGTTCCATCTCAGGTCAGTAGTCAACATGAGACCGAGCAGCTGCAGAGAGGTGCTCTCGAGAAGTTGAGCGTCAGACATTCTAATGGAGGGCAGGGAAGGATCTCTGTGGTGATTAATAGAGAGCAGTTTTGTTTTTGTAGCATTAAAGTTGACCAGCCAATTCCTGCCCCATTTCAAAAGTGACTTTCAGCCTCCCCTGTATATTGATTGATTTGCTTTTTACGGGTTATCAATCCTTTATGGCTATTTAAAACTGAAAAATATTTTGGATTGTAAGAAGAATTCTTTTTTCTTTTTGCAAGTGATTATTGCATTAATAATTTTGGGGAGAAGAACAATGATTTTTCCAGATACAAGTCCTACTATTTAACTCATATCTGTAAGAGGAGATGATTCACATCTTCCCCAAGCGTATTTGCCCATAAGTGAATATAATAAACAATTATTAGAGTGAATGAAAGTTTAACACATTTTTTTAATAAAGCCTACCTACAATATCAGTTTACATCAATAGCTACTATTATGCATATAACTCACCAGTAATTATATATATATATATATATATATATATACACACACTAATATATATATATATATAAAATGCATAGTACTTAATATTTAAACACTCCTCCAAAACACAATGACTCTAATGACATGTTACCTTATTACCCATGGATCTGATCTATTGCCATAAACAAATACTATTTGTTATTCATCTTAAAGCCAAACATTTTACATGGTTGGGATGTGTTTGCATTGGCCAGTATTTTATGATAGACAATTTTATGCTGCTTTTTTCTTTTCTTTTTTTAAAGAGTCAGAAATATTGAAAAGTGTTAATTTTTAAAATAATGAAGCAGAAAACATAGTAAAGCATAAGTTGACTATCTTTCAAAACAAATATAGTATTTTATGACATTATTGAATTTTTTTATGTATACTAGTCACTAGGAAAAAAAACTCTTCATATAACAAAAACAATAAGATTACAATATAAAAATCCAAGGAATATACTTGTGAGGGAATACCCCATTTTATCTGCCAATAAATTTTGTTTATTGCTACTAGGTGGCATTCTATTCAAGAGTAGAAAAGGAAGGGTCATAAACCTTCTCTCTCTTTTTGGTTCTCTGAACCAAAGTGAATGTGGTACTGGCAGAAGATCTTGTTCCTTCCAGTTTCCATGCAGCAACTTTATTTTCAGCAAATCACATGGTGCTAACCCTATAAACGGTTTTTCTTTCCCCATTTTTTAGATGTTTAAAAAACAGAAAACTATATTTGTAAGTATCTGCCTTAGAAATGGGAAAAAGTTGATTCTTTTTTCTGTATCCCCCTTTTCATCAGAGAAACCATTTCTATAGGTTCAATCCTGTCAGTGGCACAATTTTTCTTTAGGATTTCTCAATCTAAGTCAGTTGTTATTAATTTCACTGTTTAAGAAAATAAAAAAATATGGATTGCAACTCAAATATGTGTACCTACTAAAAGAACTTTATAGTGATAAGAAATAACACTGGATGAAAAAAAAATTCATTAATGATAAAATTGGCCTTAACTAAGTGAGGTTGGTAAATTTTTAGTATATACTTATGTGAACAATATATCATGCAAATTTCAGCATTTAATATCTATTAAAAAATATTGACAACTTATTTTGTGGATGCTGGCTTTTATTATATAAACCAAATTTATTCATAAATTTTTATTTATCAATAAATTCAAAAGAAAGAAGACACAGAAACCAGTAATATTCAAAATTTAATCATTAAAATATCTAGCATGTAAAGTTGCCTTAGGCATGTAAAAAAGCCACACACAAAGTGAATCAATATATATGTATATCAGAACACTATTCTCCATGAAAATGTCACCAAAAATAAAATTTAAAATAACATTAAAAAAATTTGCAGTCCTAATAAAAAATAAATGATATAAAAAAAGTTTTTTCAGCCAATCAGTGTTGGTTCGTTAAAATTTCTAAAAGATTTCATGTTTGTATCTTCTAAGAACAGATAAAGATGAGACTTTACAACAGGCCATCAGTCATTCAACTGAAAATGTCAGCTTGTTTACACAAATCTATATTCAACTCCCTATATATAAAGAGATAATCAAAGTGGCTGAAGATCAAATGCCTCAACTAAAACTGAATATAAACTTACACCTTTACATGCAATAAGTTTGGCAGATGTAAACTGACTACCAACCATATAATCCTAGTAATATGTTGTGGCACTGCATGTCTACAACATAAATGAACAAGGCTAAATGTACCTAACAACATGGAACTGTAACACCAAGTATCAATTCATTTTTCGCAAAATTTGCTAACAAATGTTCTTTCAAAAACAGACTTTTCAGCTTATCACCAGATATCACTTATATCTTGATGAATTATCTGAGACAGAAGTAACTACCTTTCAAACTATATATATATATATATATATATATATATATATATATATATATAATTCTAAGGAGGCAGGCAAACCTACCTAGGTTTCACCTAAATGGATCTTCAGAGTAATGCCACCATTTATATATATATATATATATATATATATATATATATGTGTGTGTGTGTGTGTATATATATAAATATATATATATATATATATATATATATATATATATATATATATATATACACACACACTTGTGTATGATTTTACTGACAGACCATAAACCACTATGCAACATTTTTAACAGTTTAAACCCAACAAAATTGGATCACAAACAACAAAATTTGTCAATAATTATTGAGTACATTTCTAGCATATCACATATTAAAAGTGTTTAGTATATAGCAACTTATTTTATATCATGACTGGCTTTAGTTATACAAGTAGATGTCTGTGACTTCCCAGAAATCACTTAGGTACAGTCAAATGATGAAGAAATCTAATTAACCTCAAAAAGCTTTCAATGTCAAATAATAATTCTAAGTTATTATGTGATGTAGCCACCTTTTATCCTCAGCCTTTTATTTCAAAAGCTTTGTGTAAATCTGTGTTTGATAGCTTTTATTCACTGTCTAATCCTAGTATTGAATCATCTATAAAGTTAGTTATAGATGCAGATGTTATTGGCCAAGTATGGATGAATCTATAAGAGTTTTGCATTGAGTGGGTATTTTGCCAACAGTCAAAAATTAATAGGCATACAAAATTTCCAATTCAAAATTTTGAATTCGCTTTGCCACATTTTCAAAATACCTATATAGATATATATACCTATATATACTATATATACCTATATAGATATTGTCATAGAACTTCTTTCAGTTCATAATTATTCAGATCCATATTTAAGCCACTGCAAATATCTTTTAATGAGTATGGATTATTGAGGCTCATCCATTAACAGAAATTACCACATAATCAGTAGCTAAAACTTATATAAATGCAAGGATTACAAGACTTGGAGTTCCACTCCATACTGTGACAGATTGGGGGGAATCCATTTGAAAGCAAGTTATCATTTAGAACAATCAGAAATTGGAGGTTTTTCATAGGGTGAGAACAACTTAACACTTAACAGAGAGAATATTCAGACCAATTAAAACAACAGTTATAGTTTATAAATAATAATGGCTCTCAGCATTACTAATTATATACCTTGGTTATTTACATTCAGACTAATATCCTTATCATTGTTGTTATTATCATGTCCTTTTGACCTGATGTCTATAGATCCTATAAGATTTCATAAGAGTAAAAAAAAATGTATTCTACATTGTCCTCAGTTCTTGTTGAAAACTCAGGAGTAAAATAATTTTTCAACATGTTTGGTCTCTGTAGACCAATATGTTGACCAACAGCTTTATTATGGTAGGAAAAGGTAAAACCTCAAATCAATGCATAAAAGGCAATGCAATAAGTGTCCTTCTAAAATGGAATTAATAAGAAAAACATACAGATGGAAAAAACATTAAAGGATAAAGAAATAAATGTTGACAAGGTGAAAAGTTGTATGTTTTGAAGAGCGTCCATTAGATAATGGTGCTAATAGCTGAAATGTCTTTTGCTGAGTGACTTCTGGATGCACACAATTCTTTGTATCTTAGTGATTTATATCTAAATGGAGTTTTGTTAGTTTGTCAAAATTGAATTTATAAAATAAACTTTGAAAAAGTAGCTATAATATTCAACAGAGCAATTACCTCTTCAAAACAACATTCTTGTATGTTGTTGTGGGAATTGATTTTTATTTATGTTTTGAAGAATAAAATCTACAAAGTTGAAGTGTATGGTTTGCAACAAAAGTTTGTTTTTGTTTTTAGAGTATATGGAAAAGAAGATTTGTCAAAGTTTGAGAAGTTCACACAAAGATAGTTATATTCCTACTCACAGTTTAGTTCTGGCTGCTATAGTGGTTGTCAGTGGGAAGTTTGATGTTTCATCACTGGGTTTGCTGTAAAGAGCTTATTTTTACTGATGTTGCTGGTATTTGTGGGTTGTTTCATCTTTTGTTGCTGACATGCCATAAAGGTATCAGAGAAGTAATCACAATGTGTCAACAAGCTGGTATTCTTGAGTTAAGGGATACTTGGTCTTTCAGGCTGGCATTTCTGAACAGATTCTGATGAACTCCTAGTTGAATCTTTTCTTTAGGAGAATCAAAAAGTAATTTTTTTTTTTTTTTTAAATAATTTACTTTATCTGAATTGTGATTGTTTAATCTTTTTTTGCATCACATTAACTGCTTCTCCCTACTGCCAATATTTTTTTAATGGCTTTCTCTGGAGCTACATTGAAAATTTTACATATCATCACAGATTAATAGTTTACATAGCTTAGGTCAGTGTTTTTCAACTGGTGATCCCTGGAACCCTAAAGTTCCTCAAGAGGTTGCTAGGGGTTCTGCAAGAAACAGTGATAAATAGGCTAATGTGTTTTTGAGTGATATAAAATTGAACAATTTTATACTCCTTATTTTACTATACACATACAGTATATTGTTGGAAAATCCTTGGTTATTATAGCAAATTATAATGATATTGGTCATTCATGCTTATTTTTTTATGCGTGTTTTCAGATTTTTTTTTGTAAATAAAAACCTTGAGATGTCATAAATGAGCAACATGCTTTTATTTTGCATTGCCAATAAATTTGACAAAAAGGGGATCATTTTTTTTCCTTTAACCAGTTACCTCCACCCAAATATTGTTTGCCACATGAACTATGATAAAGATATAAAAGTAATGGATTATATAATAAAAAGAAATAGATCATATAATAATTTTTATGAAGGTTTCCTGAGACATGAAAACTATATCAAAAGTTCCACAAGGGTAAAAAGGTTGAGAAACACTGGTCTAAATGGTGGTAAACATATCAATCTCAGGAGACTATATAGTCTACTAGGGTGGCTAGCTAATCCATATTGCAGATTCCTGATTTATATTGCAATGTTGAGTGGCCCGAAGTTACAGTTTCCAGGTGAGAGCTCCTGTTCTGGCATGATCAGTAGTAGAACATGGCCAGTAGTCTTGAACACTCAGTCATGATGATCTGTGATTGTGTTAACATTACCATTGATGCTTTCTGAGCAGTTTTATTCATTATGGTATGGTTTTCAGGTACTTCTCAGTAGTGCTGCATGCTGAGATCATCTCCCCGGGCTAGGCATTGGTAACCTTTTTTTCAAGCAATGAGCTACATGAGATATAGCTCATCATAAGTTGGACCACACTACTAAAAAGATTTAAGGTAATTTTTATTGAAGGTGCCACAACCATTTTTACTACGGCAGACCATATGTGCAGACATCTACCTTAAAAATGAGGAAAAGTTTGTTTTTGGATAAATTTCTTTTTCTAGAGTTAAAAAATTGATATCTTGATATAATATTATTACTAATGAGAATGTGATTAATATGCATTCCCACATTGGATTTTTTTCTAATGTACTAATTTGAAAATGCAAAATAAAATTTTTAAAAATAAAAAATATTTTTTCTCCAGAGAAAAAATATATGAATGTTTCCTATTTCTAATGCAAAAGATGTTTATTTATATGATCTTCCTTAGTGAAAATCACTAAATGTTTAAAATGATGAAAACATTTTCAAAATGCAAAATTCAAGAAACATTAACCTCAATAATTGTTGATGTATGTGTTTATGTATGAGAAAATCTCAGTGAACAAGTGAGTACAAAACAAAATTTTAATAAACATTATTTTCCTCATGAAATTAGGTGTGCCATTCAGAAAGTCAAATGGGCCACTTGCAATTGCAGACCAGTTTGCCCATAACTGTCTTACATTTTCTACACAAACCAGATGTTGACAATTCAACAAACCAAAGCTGACTGCATAAATACATTTTCTGTGTGTCGGCTCTACTCATAACCAAAACAAAATTAATAATATATTATGACCAGTCAGAACTATTACTGCTCAAAAAACCAAAACCTTAATTTTGAGCCAACTAAAAACTATATATACCCAAATTCAAACAGACCCAACATAGACCAGTGTTTGCTGTCAACACCAACATGCTGAGAGAGAGAGATGAGACATAGATCAGCATTTGATGTAAACACTGACATGCTAAGAGAGAGACACCACCACTAAATGTTCATTTCACTTCTAATTTCATCACTCTCTCCCTGTTGTCTTAGCAACAGATAAAAGTTACTAGTTTTTGTATATATGTAAATAAATAATATATTTATTTACCACTACTCAATATCCTCTTTTGTTTGATACTTGGATTTATGTTTGTCAAGGCAGAGAAGGAATTAACCTCCTCAACAGTAACAACAACAAGGCTCTGTCTTCCAGGTTACCTGTTTTTGCCTCTACAACACGTTCAATATTATCAACAAGTTGCCTCATTGATAAATCAACCATGGTGAAATTTGAACCTGAGTCTTATGCTGACACTCGTCATGTCTCTCAAGTCTTTCAGGCATTTCCCAAAGGTGATGCTGAGGTAGTCTCACTCATTCAATATTATGAAAAAGTCATCTCTAGTCTAGAAGAAAAAAAAAGTTACATCAACATCTACTTAAGGAGGTGGGATAAATGGCAGTGATTATCAATGTTGCTATAAAGCAAAAGTCTCTTCTGAAAGATAGCTATTACCATAGACACAAAGAAAAAGTGTGCTTCTAAAAGACTGATTTGGCCATGACAGACATTGAAGAAAAATTTTAATGTCTGTAACAGAACAGTTTCTACTGAAATAGAATTGGTTTACAAAACTCTTTGTTTGCTTGATGAGAATATTCAAAAATGAATAGATTTTAAATCACATTTCTCATTAGTTTATTTCTACTACTATTTTTTTTTTTAAACAAGATTCAACATCACCACTATGACCATTATTACTCACATTATCCTAATCATTATTAAAGGCAACTGTGATCTCACCATCATGATTCCTTCTCACCACAATAACCTGTAGCAGTTTCACAGCTGAAACTGCTATCACCATGACATAAGTAAAATTACCATCTGCTATTCTAATTAATATTTATCTATATTGCCAATAAAGTATGATAGTTATCAAAGACAAAATAGGTGAATAACTCATCATATTTAAATAAGAAAGGAAATTTTCTCAAAGAATTTATTTGTAATCCCCTAAATTAGAATCATTTACAGAATTTCTTTTAAAAATTATAGAATATTCTTAAAAATGTATCTTTTTTGTAAAAACACTGTAGGCTTGAATTTAATGATGAATATTAAACATAGCTGATCTTTTCAATTAGTCTGAAAAGCTACCTATCCTGTGAGTAGTAATTCTTAATCCTATAATCCGAATTGGCTCGTCGATTGTGAGCCAATAACTTTTATTACTTTTACTATCTCTAAATCCAGTTTCCTTTTGTTTATTTTTTTATGTGAGTCAACTGGTGTTTGGTGAAATTTTAAATTCATTATTATGTCCATTTCTGCCTCTATGTCTGTCTGAGGTAAATTCAGTCATTACAGCAGCCATTTTCAGTTTCATTTGAGACAGAGATTTTCAATTACATTTGTTTCAATTTAATCCAGAGCAGTAATTATTGTTATTTATATTTTAGTTACATAATGTCTTCAGATTAAAATGTAAAAAACTCATCAGCATCTCTGATGAAGTTCAATTCTATATTGATTGATTTGTTTTCTTTTTATGGCTTATCAACCTTTTGCAGGTTATTTAAAGCCAGAAAATATTTTTAGATTTGTAAGAAATTTTTTGAGATAATAATGATTTGACTACTAATTGATCCATAGATGAGAGGATAAGAGGGTGGATTCATGCCTTTCCCAAGGGTATTTGCGCATAAGAGAATAATGAACCCAACTGGAATTGGAATTTCCAATTTCTCATCCATTACATCACCAATGCATCCAACCTTATAGTACTTGGTATTCACAAGCTGTCACCCATCTAGGTACTAAAGAAGCTCAATATTGTTTAATTTCGGTGATTGTATGAGAACTGGGGTTTCAACATGATATGGCCATAAGCCTTTCAATTTTATAATCTCCAGCTTAAAAAACTGGTGTCTTATCTGTTCAGCAACAGAAGCATACATTAGATCTTTTACCTATGATCCTCATCATCCTAGAAAAGAGATTTTATACTTGCCTATCTATGATTTGTATCACCAAATGCATTTATTAACGTGATCAAATAGGGATATTTTTAATTATGACATGATGCTGAGAAGAAATTCTTGGCTTAGCCTGGCCAAGAAAAAAGGCCTAACCGTGGAACATACATCTCTAGATTCATCCCACAGTTCAATATGCTCAACACATCATTTCCCAAGTTTCTTTAACAGTTACTAAAAAGAATTCTGATATGCAGTCACTGGTCAGACCAAAAGATTTTTAGCACCTCCTAATATATAGATATGCATTGACAGTGTGGACATATGAATCAACACTGCATTGTAACCAGTTTCATGCTTCAATGTGATCTTCAGAACAAGTGCCACTACTCCTGAGCAGTTCTATATAAAGCAAGTTGTGTGTGTCAATTGTGATGAGGTTAAGAAGAAGTAATATCTACAAATGCTCTTTCCAATATTGAGCAAAAAATTATATATATATATATATATATATATATATTAAATTAGATATAATAACATTCAGTATTCATTGTAGGCTAACTCAAGAGTTTTAATTATTCAATCACTCATCAGGACTCTAGACAATACTAGTCTAATATTGAGTACATTAGAAATTTTGTTAAATTATATAATGTTATGAATATTATTTGCTAATATTAATAGCTAACAATATTATTTTAATATATATAAATATAATCTACTCTGAAATGTAAAGTTAAAACAATGCAATAAAACTAAGACATTATTTAATTAGAAAAGCTTGTAATTGCTTTTATGAATAAGATATATTATGGACACTATTGTCTTAAGAAAATATTTTTTTTGATGAATAATGAACTTTTACAAGATTTGTTTCATTTCTTAAAATTTTAATTTGAATAATTTGTAAAGTTTTAAACTTTTTCAAATTCTATATCAATTTGTAGTGGTCAAGTGATATTGTTATTAAATAAAAACTATATTTACTAATCATAAATGGAAATGCTGACTACAATTCAGTGAACCCCAGTATTTTAAAAACAATTTTGTATTTTTTGTGTATATAAACATGTCAATTTTTGTAAATATGGATGTCCATACACAACATTATCAGAAAATAAGAATGGTAGCTATAGAAAATTTTTAATTTGTTGGTAATTTTCTAACAAGTGGATTCTTGAATAAGACTATAAATCCAAAATACCTAAAAATTTAATAAAATTAAAATATTAGAATGCTTAAAATATTTAAAATTTTAGAATTTGACTGTGAAGTTAAAAAATTTCATATATATATATATATATATATATATATATATATATATATATATGTGTGTGTGTGTGTGTATATATATATAAAAAAGTTTGAACAAATAATGTAAAACTTATCTGAATATTGTAATTTTTTTCAATTATGGCATTTCTGGGTTAACAAAACATCAAACCAACATAAAATAGTAACTGCTCAGCACTTTAATCCTTTTTTGCTTTTCCACTTAATTAAGTAATTATTTATCTTCAGGTAAAATTTTACATAAAAAATGTTTGCCCTGTCAGATTTTCAAAGAGTACAAATAGTTGGTCAATTAGCAAGAGCATCTGTAACTAAAACGTCTGAATTATTGAATATGTCATGAGCTGTAGTGTTCCACGGTTATGACAGCTTACACAAAACAAGGCAAAACATCATCAGCAAAGAGTAATAGTGGATGGAAACCAAAGTTGACCGTAAGAGACTGACAAGCTTTAAAACGAATCAGAACTCATTATGAAACTAACCAATACAGTTTCTACACACACAGTATATTGGAAGCTCCACAAAGCTGGTATCCACAGAAGCACTACAAACCCTAAACCTCTGATCACAAAGTTTGGACACTCAAGGAATGGAAAAATGTTATATGGTCTGATGAGTCTTCTTTCACGTTATTTCCTACAAACTGGTGTTTATGTATGGAGAACATTGCATGAAACCTATGATCCAGATTGCATAGTCCTAACAGTGAAACATGGAGTGCATCAGTAATGTTTTGGTTGGCACTTTCCTGGTATTCTTCTAGTCCTATCATCACATTTAATGGCAGAATTACTGTAGATAAATATCAAATTTTCAGCTTTCCAAAGAATACAAGGCAGTAGACAAATGAATTATGTCTACCACAGACACCAAATTGGTTCTTGAAAATGTCTGAGACGGTCAAAAAGTACTTCAACGAAACAACACATGAAGTTTGGACAGTTTGTCCATAAATTGAATCACAATGCCCAACACTTTATTTGAAAACTGAAAAAAAATACAATAAAAACTTAAAACAGACAGATCTTGTTGTTTCTTTTTAATCAAACTTGTTTGGATAAATAAATATGAAGATGAGACAAAGTGGAAAATTTTTATCAAAGACATGTTTTACTGGAGAAAGCTTATGTTTTTATTGGCATCATCATAAAAATTGTCCACTTTGTTTCACCATCTTCACTTTTGTTTTGGATACTATTATACATCCTACAAATATATATATATATATATATATATAGTGCTAATTTGGAAGCCAAAATTGCTGGTTTTTCAGTAGTTTGCTGATAAAGGCATTTAAGACAAGCAGGCTTTGTGCTAGTGTGCTCAATATTGATGATATGGATAAAACGTTAATAGAATTAATGAAATAGTTTTTTACTTTTGTTTACTTCAAAGTTTCATGGTAACAGAGATGCAACCACTCTTCAGAACAGAGTCAAACTGTTAATATTTCTCAATTTTGTCATATTTTTATTGTAGTATGAGTGCATTACTTTCCTTTTCCCTTGATGCATGTTGATTGATTGTTGATTTCATTCATCTTCCTTTCTTTTCTTTTTATTATTTTATTCTTTCCTCACTTTCTCCATTGACTTCTATTGTTTATTGCTATTGTGTTATGATTGGCTTTTTGTGTGTGTATATGTTTGTGCAGGTGTGTGTACCTATGTATGTGTATACATACATACATACATATGTACAAACATGCATGTACACACTCACCCACATGTGTATATTTGTGTACCTGTATATGTGTGTCTAATTGTGTGTTTGTGTGTGTATTTCTGTTAACTACATATATCTCCGTTGAATATATCTCTATTACACAATGATATTGTTTATTGGAAAGGTTAGCAAAACATCAGCTAATTGATTCAAACTTTATAAATGGTAAATAATGATTTCCTTATAGTTGGTTCATGTATTTTAATAATTTAGTAAATGTTTATGAATAATTTTTTTCATATTTATTTCTTTATAAATTAGTAAATGATAAATATTGCATTGAATTAGTTTTAATTGTATTAGTTTTTAGAATGTTGTAAATATAAAATTATTCTTGTAAATAAACAATCTAATAAATAAATAGGGTTTAATATTTTTGTTGTAAATTCTCAAGAACAAAACAAAAATCTATAAATTCACTTTAATCATGTGTTTAGGTTTTATTCAAATTCTAATCATTGCTTTTTAAAACAATAAACATTGCCAAGGGAATGAAGGTAGTTAAAATAAAAGTGGTGTCATTTGAAAAAAAACTTTTTTTTTTATAATAACTAATTTTTTTTTTTTAGGATTTTGTCATTATTTATCCTCATAATCTCTACTAAAGACAACCTTTCTCTTTCATTCATAATCAAAAAAATTCATTCTGCCCATTTTTCTAAATTTTTTACTTTAGTTCCTTGTTATATGAATAGTATAAAAAAAAAAAAAAAAACTTTTTCCAAAGATTAAGTTTCATTTGTTAATATTTCCATATTTATTCACATCATATACATTAGATTATTTTCTATAAAAATGATAAAAATATACCTCAATCAATAATCTTTGGATTATTGAGAAAAGCCTTGAATTTAATATTATTTTATATTACTTTATCATTTTCTAAATAATTGATAAAGGATGACATGCCAAATTTAACTTACTCAATAGAAAAACTTGTAGCATAAGAAAATGAAAAATAAATTTATAAACAAACATTTGTGTGAAATGGTTGAAAATGAGCTCCTCCCCAGCATTTATAATAAAACCCAATTTGGGTAGAGGGATAGTTGAAAGAAGAAAACCTTTACTGAAAAAAATCTTATATTGTATCTTGAAGAGAAAACTTGTGAAAATGGTATAAAAAGGTTAATCAAGTGTGCAAGAGGAGATTGTACAGTTTGATGAACACAAGATTAAACTTTTATTGAATGATGTTAAATAACATGTTTGATTCAAGCCTAATGCATCATTCATATATGAAATGATCATGATTTCATCATAATGTTAGGAGATCCACTTTTTGTGGAAAAATTGAAAAAGTGAATGAAGCAAAAAAAAAAAAAAGTTTTTTTTTTTAAAACACAAATGCAGCTCTCAAACCATTATACAATGTGACAATGTACAAAGACAGATCAGAGAAATATTTTCATTTACTTTTACAAGTAGATATTGATGCATTTATTTTTTACTGTTTATCACTCCTTTGCAGGTTATTTAAAGCAGAAACACAATTTGGATTATAAGAATAATTCTTTTTTTGTTTTAGTTTTTTGCAAATGAATATTACATTAACAATTTTTTTTTTTTTGAGAATAATAATGATTTTTCCAGATACGAGGCCTATTAATTAACCCATAGCTGGAGGGGATAGAGATGGGTTCCTATGTAGATTATTAAGTACCCACATCTGTATAAATCACTACATTTTAGTTCATCTGTTCTTCCTTATGGGTGTGTGTTTAGTGTAGCAGTTATCCATGTGGAAATTGGGTTGACTTGCACAACTATACTTGGGAAAAGTATGAATCCATTTCTTCTCTCCCCAGCTATGAATTAAATAGTAAGGTTAACTGAGATCTCTAGCCTTGATTGGTAATCTGTTTATGAATTCAGAACCTGTCCAACATCCAGTCTGTATGCCCAGCCATCAGAGTGATGATATCTAATGGCTAAAACAGGATAAATGCTGTGACTAGTAGAGCCAACCTGGCACCAAACAGACTGATTAATCAAAGTGATCAAGATGATATTCTTTATTAAAACAACATATCAACTGAAAAGATATGATAAAAATAACAAATATGAACATACTAGTATGAATAATTCATAGGACTATTGAAAAAGATTTCATGTCAGAACTCAGTCGTGAATTTTGAAAACTTATTTCATTGCTATTCTGTAGCAGTTGCTACACAATAGCAATGAAATAAGTGAGTGATGTATATTTTTGCTACAGTTAGTGGGTTAAAAGTTATCTAATGGTAACGTTTGTTATGAAATACAAGAATCTGTAAAGAAGAGTAATATTTAATATTCTTTTGATTTTTCATCTTTAGAGGTTGGTTTACAATTATATGCAGGTATTTTACATGTGCACACACACACGAGTGTGTGTCCCTCTTATACATACACTCACTCTATCCTTGATATTGAGTATTCTTACTTATAAATATAGCATACCTTAAAACTATGCAGCTAAATTGACTCAATGATCCCAACTATAGTCAATAGATATACATATATAAAACTGAGTATTGACAGTGTTTCATGAAATCTTCAGGCCGTGTGTGTGTGTGTGTGTGTGTGTATATATATATATATATGTATATATATATATATAACATCATTTTAGTGGATACACATATTTGAGTGGGGACACCCATTTTTTAAACAGTTAATGTCCACCAACCTAAAAATTTAATGTATATCTCAGCATTTAATGAACCTATATCTCTTTTATTCTGAAACCACCTTTTGCTTTGTATTTTAACCATTCAACCATGGAACTATACATGTAAGTACAGTATAAAACATAAATAAGATAATGGAGCAATGTTTTATAAAAAGTTAATTTTCTTCCAACCCTAAAACACTTATTATTGTATTATTTCTAATAGAACATTGTATAATAAAAACACATATTACTATTTATTAACAAAATCTACAGCATTGAAACTCTATAATCAAAAATATATGTAGCAGCCTAAAAATAATTACTCCTCCTGGATTTAAATCCCATGACAAGCTTGGCCAATAGAGCATTATTACCTTTTACTGCTTTGAAATGCTGTTTTCTTCTCAGCAGAATGTTCTGGATTATTATCATGTTGGAATATGGCTATTCTCCCAAAGTGATGGAATCAAATGAACATGTTTTATTTAAATATTCTCATGCAATCTAAAGCATTCAAGATTCTGTTGATAAAATGCAGCTCATTAGTAACACTGAAACTCATACAACATGAAACAATAACATTTCCATCAGCATGCTGAACAGTTGAAACCAAACATTTTTCCATGTACCCCTCACCATGATACAACTAAACTCATCAGATGCCACCAAATAGGTTGATTTGTGTTTCATATGACCACAATATGCTGCTCCAAGTTTGTGTAAACTTTAAATGAGACAGTATCTAAAATTCAGTCACAGATTCATATGTGATTGTTTGCCATATAAGTCTATCTTTTTCAAGAAACATTTGATTGGTGTAAATGAAACTTTCATGGTACGCACTTGTTTTTATTACTTTATTAGCAAAATCTACAGTTAGTTTCCTTGAGTTTTTATCCATCAATCTCCTGATTCAACGAATCAAGCTTGGAATCAGCTTCCAATGTTGACTCAATCACTTCTGTACACCGCCATCTTTCAAATTCTAATTTTATACAATTTTGACAAGGTTTTTTTAATATCAATCTCATAGCCTTTTTTATCACTGTTATTCTGTTTGTGCAAGTGAATAATGCATCCCTTAAAATCAGGGGAGAGTTCTTTTCTACATAAAGCAATTTTTTAAATAAATGTCTATTCATTGGAAACTATGTCTTTATAAAAACAATTTTAACATTTTGTGCTCTATTTATATTCAGGTTTTTTCAATTCTGTACAATTGTGGCAACAATAATTATGATATACATTAGTTTATTTTCTGATCACTTCTGTTCTGTTTGTTCAATAAATAATATGTGCCTTAAATCAGGACAGTGTTCTTTTTTTTCTTTTTTAATCAAGTTCACTCCAAACAAGACAGTACAGCCACTAAGACACAAAGTGTTACTGGGTGTGGGAGAATTAGAAAACAGAGACATTACTAAGGTGCAAGAACAAAAGAAGAGTAATCAGGAGGACAGGGGAAAGTGATTGACATTGCATTTAATTTTTTGAAGATTAAATTTGACTGGAAAGCATGGAGCCAGAAATGAGTTCCACAAGTGAGGAGTGTGAGAAAAGAAATTGTTAGCAGAGAACTTACAGTTACATCTAACCAACTCAACTGTAAGTTGATGTGACCATGTCACCAGTCTAGTACTGTACTTAAATTCAAATAGTCTAGGTACCATAGCAAAGAGTTCATCTGAGCAATTAACATGAAAGTATTTGTAGAAAAAGCACAGGGAGGCAACTTTATGGTGATGGGAAAGTGACTGAAACTGAGATGCCAGATCAGGACTAGTGATATTGCTGATTCTTTGGATTTTAGCAAGGAGCTCTAGATATATAGTAAAGTATTGGACCATATGAGGCAGCAATATTCTAAGCATGGTTTAATGGTAGAGATAGATATGTAAGATAGATTCTGTCGAGAAAATTGTCTAGTACGACACAGGGAAACAATTTTCTTAGCAGTTGACTTAGCTATGGATTCAATATAGTCTTTCCATTTCATGTCAGCTGAGAAAGCATGAGGTGTCACTGTCTTGGACATTAGCATCAGTCATACTGATGGAAGGCATAAAATATAATCTCTCAAATGATTAATAAAGAACAGCTTAGTTTTGAAGGTGTTAAAATTAACAAACCAGACTGAAGGTTGTTTTTGACATCGTCTGGCAATTTGATCTTATAAAAAAATAAAGTGTGTTAAAAGTACAGATTTCAAGTTTGATGATGCTTCATGGCCAAGTTGAACTATTGAAGTTGTTGGGTTAACTTTTCTTCTTCCTTAATGTGTATGTACTCTGCTTGGTCAATCATGTTATCCTTAATGGCCAGTGAGTTATGTACCAAAGAGTCCAGAGAGGAATGTTGAGGTAAACACTGTGAAGAGTGAAAGCTCCTCTGCCATGTGGAGAAAGCACAGCCTTATACAAAATAAAATTGTGGAATTGTGAGTAAAGACAGACTTTTATGTTTGCTAACCGTTCTGTTTCAGGTTCTGAGAGATGGCATGTAATATATTTCTAAACTTCTTTGTATAAAATAAAACCTTTTTTTTTATGTTCTTCCAACTTCTCTCTAGCTGTACTTTATTTTTGTTTGCAATGTTTGGGTAAATAACTGTGCCTATGGCAAGTACTTATTATTATTTGGTACTACCAAACACAAATTAGGGATCCCGACCACCCAACAAAGATGATAGTGATCAAAGCAACACATTATTTGAAAATAGTTAACATTAACATTACAGGTTGCTTTCTTTGAAGTAATTGCTTCATTATTTACACTATTTATATGTAGACTATTGTCCTCATCGTTGTTGTTGATGTTATCCCAATGTTTTGGCCACTGTGCCCTCTGGCCTTCATCATTTGTCAATCTAGGTTACCTACAGGGAATTCCAAACTGAACACTTTATTTAATTTATGAGCATAGATTGTTCTCATTCCACTGCTCACATTTAGGGATATTTCACCTAGTTCTTATTTTTAGTACTGCTCAGTTATTTTGCACTGTTTCCACTGAGTACAAGTACATTCTGCCCAGCCTAGGGATTGAACTTGCAATTACTATCTCACCAAATTTATAAATCAATGCATTAATCCACTGGGCTATTGTCTTGGGACACAATGGCAATGTGATAACAACAACAAAGATGAGGATGATAATCTGCATGAAATAGTATATATAATGATAACTCCGCATCACAGAAATTCAGGCAGTAATTGCTTCATCTTGTTCATTGTTTTCACAAAACATTTTAAATATTTACTCTCCACATAACAGACACATCAGGAAGCAAATCAGGGTGGGTATATGCTAAAAAATAAAGACAAAAACAAAAAAAGATTCATCCAAAGAAAATCATATTGAATGATTGAAACATTCAAACAAGAATAATCAACATTATAAAATGCTGACTCCCCTTAACTCTACCAAAAAAAACAAAAAAACACAAAAACAAATACATTAAAAAATATCAAAATCAAGCACTAACCCCATAGATTAAATAAAGATTTAAATTTGAAATTCCCTGAAGGTTAACCAGATCAACAGACACCTGAAGAATGTTGGAGGGCACAACAGATTAAATATAATAATAAAAACAAAGATGAAAACATAATCTAAATAATGTGAATAGTAAGGGTGAAATTAGTCATTTCCATACAGGATACATTCTCTATTCATTGACTGTAGAATTGGAATTACTGTTGCTTTAAATTCATAAAATCCTTTTCTTAAAACAGTTTTCCAGGAAATTAGACTTGTCAAGTCCACTGTTATTGCTCTTTCTAGTATTGATGGTAGTTTCCTTTCTAACCTTTTGTTTAAGGTAGTGTTGAAAGTCAACATCTTGATTATATCATTATTTTACCTTCTAGTTACATATGCTACCCATTTTTGTTGTTACTGTTGGAAGTCTTCAAGTGATGATTTCTTTGTTATTTGATAAAGTTCTTCATTTCTGACTTTGCAGCACAATCTATAGGGTCTGATGAAGGATTCATGCACTTGAAGCAATATTTACATTTTTTGATATGTATCTTCCAGATATATATAAGTAAAAAGATCCAGTGGACTTTAAAACCATTCATGATAGGTAATGAAAAGTGGAGACTTTGTAACATGTGGAATACATAATATTGTGGAAGTGGGTAAAATGAACCACCACCAACCATGTCAAAGACCAGTTTTCATCCAAAGAAAGTGACACTGTATAAGTTGGGAGTGGGGAAGCAAATCTCTATAATAAACTCTTTTGGTAGACACAAAGAATTGATTCAAGCAAGAACAGCTTCCAGCTAGGCTAAATGAAGTCAACAATCATGAAAAGTATCTGGAATTAGATAAGATAAAGGAAGTAATATTTCATCAGGTTAACACCAGACAGTATTTTTTTTTTTTGTTTGATGATGAAGAAAAACGTTGTTAGAGCTTGACTAAAAAGTTTTCATGCATCAACCATATTTATTTTACTATTGTTCACCCAATACAAGGCCAAAAAGCTATTCAAAGTAGTGTGTTACTAAATGGGAATGTTGTAATGTACAGAAAGGGAGCAAGGGTTGCATATCATGAAGATTAGATAATGATTGACTCTCAACTGGAAGAGGTTAAGATAGTTGTGATCAGGAAGCACATTCTCAGGAGTCTGTTCTACATTGCAACAGTTCTGAAGAAGAGGCTGTTTGAGTGGAACTTCCTCCTCACCAATGGAATAAAATGAGGATGAGTCAATTCGGCGTAACTCTTAGCTGTGAAAGTTTGAACTGATGGAACCAAGGAATGTTGTTCATCTGAACATCTGCCAAAAAATAGTGATAGAGTAGTGAAAAATTAGTAATGTTTCATTTGTAGAAAAAAAAATGGTTGAAGAGTGTAAAACAATTCATCACCCACAAAGCTACACAATTGCTTTTGAACTCATTCAAGGCTTGAAATTGAGGATTGGACAGCTCCAGCGCAGATATAGCAGCAATACTCCATTTTGGGACTAAACTGGTTCTTGTAAAGATAGAATGCATCTTCAGATTACCATTTCACTCTATTGAATTTTCTTAATGAAAAAAAAAAATTTAATTTCCATTAAATCTGAAAGAGACACCAAGAGCAGTTTTCTGTTTAAAAAGATAAAAAGCTCTGGGATGATGGAATTATAAATTTATCTAATGGATGTCAGAAAATAGTGGAACAAATATGTAAATATATTTGTAGAGTAATTGGCAGAAATGCCCAACAAACAATAACAAGAGAAAGAAAAGAACCAGGCAAAATAATATTAAGCAAGCAAACAATATATGCAAGACAAAAGTAGGCAAAGCAACAGCAATAAGGCAAAAGTTCACAAACTAAGAATGAGAGAAGAAATAGAAAAGAGAAAGAAAAATGAGAGAAGAAATAGAGAAGAGAAAGAAAAATGAGAGAAGAAATAGAAAAGAGAAAGAAAAATGAGAGAAAAAAAAAGACAAAAGAAAGGAAAATAATAAGTAAGAGAAAGAAGTAAAAGAAATGGAGAAAGAGTCTCGTGAAAACAGAAAGAAATGAAAAAACAAAAAGGTAAAGAGAAAAATAGACTAAAAGAAAAATCAAAGAAAGTAAAAGGAAGAGATATGAATGAGAGTAAGAAAAAGATAAAGAAAGGAAGAAAAAGGGAAAGAAGGAAGCTAAAGGAAGAAATGGAAAATAGAGAATATAAAGACAAAGGAACAGAAAGTAGAAAAAGAAAAATCAACAAAATAAAAAAGAAAATACAAAAAAAAAAAAAAAAGAAATGGGTGGAGCTGACAGAAAGAGAAATTGAGTGAAGTTGAATAAAGAAATGTATAAAGGAAACAAATATGAAGAAAATAAACCAAAAAATCCAATTCAATAGAAAGGAAGGAATGAAGAAGGGAGTTGGTTTGAATATGGCAGAGAATTGGTATTAGAATCTGATAGAAGATTTTTGACAAGTGAAACTCTGATGTCCAATTCAGCACGACTCCAAAGTGGCTGAATTATTGATTTAAGATTCAATCAATAATCTTTTCTATTCCCAAATTTGGAACAGGAGCATGACTTTTGAAATCAATGATGATAGTTTTTTTTCATGTCAAGAAAATAAAATATATAAATAAAATCATTGTTAAGTCCCAATTAAAACTGAACAGCACATTGAGAGGGCAGAGGTTATAGCTCAGCTTGCAAAAAAAGTTCTGTGAATCAAAGTACTGGGGATAAAGTTAGTTTCTACATTTGAGTTTAAGATTAGGCATGTAGATACCAAGAAAACCATTCATGTTCAAATATTAATTGATTGATACAAAACTCATCATTGTAAAATCCTTGAAATGAAAGGGTTTTATCTGGTGAGATTTATTATATATGTATACTTTGGTACATTTAGTAACTAAGATTAAATGTAAGGTGTGGAGAGGAACTATTCTTAGCAAACATAAATTGGGTGGGTAACACAAAGATATTTGTAATCAACTGATATGTCTTTTATTACTTAAACTGTCCTTCAATATGTTGTATTATTGGGGGACATAGAGGTGGATCTCTCTCCTGACAGTAAGTTTGGTGTGGGGCAGCATGCAGGTGAATTAGTATAATGAATTAGCATGTATAATTAGTTGTGCCATTTTTTCCTTTCATCCCAATTGTGCCATTTTTTTTTACCTAAATTGACTTTATGATTAAGTAATACACTAGACAACTTGAAAAAGTCAAGGTAGGCAAGAAGTACAGAGGAAAACAGTGCATAGCCTACCTAATGAGCTTGTGTAGATGGTTGGCAGAACAGGGTTTAGGAGAGATAGCAGAAAGACAAAATTTACTAAGCACTACAAAGGACAGGAAATTATAGAGAGCCATAATCACCAATGTCCTGAAGGGACATGGCACACAGAAGAAAAATAAACTGATAATTTTTTTTTAATCAATTCACTCCAAGCAAGGTGACAATGCCACTAAGATACAAGGGTCTATTGGGAGTGAAAGAGAATGAAAAGACTTTAGAAGGAGCTGGAAACTTAATCCTAAATAGGGAACAAGGGATAAACCTCTACTATTGTTCAAAAGATCAGGGCACAGTTTTCACAGTGCCTATATTGATAATGTAATAACATTTTATCTACTAAAAATTTTTTTTTTTCTAGATATTTTTCTATCCTATTTGGTTGTGTTTATTGTTGTTGCAGTTTGTTTCTTTTTTGTTTGAAATCAAAAAATAGATGGCCATAATTTTAATCTTTCTTCATATTTTGTAGATGATGTACAGTTTTGGAATGTTGTTTAGAGAGGCAGCAAATTCTATAACCACCTTGAATGGTACAAATGCTAGGTATGCCACTGCATGTCATTCATGTCTTTGATTTGAACCACTGCATCAGTACTAGATTTAAATTTCACCCAAATTGCTGATTGTTTATGTACACTGACCCATGTTACCATTTTGTAATGTGAGTAGTCTTTGTCCGACTATCCAATTACCTGAAAAGATTGAATGTTAAAAAAAAAAAAAATGTGAACAAAGGACATTTCAGAAAATTAAAAAAAAAACAACCAGTTTTAGCTTATATAATAATTTATATTCCATTATAATATATTTGTAAAATCCTTCTATTAACTCAGTTATTATGACCCCTCTTGTAGGTTGAGCACTTTGGAAGAAATAGAATTTGCCGGCTGCTGCTAATTAATGCCAAAAGCTTTTTGCTATGAATTGAGCACTTTGGTAGCTGGCAATGCTTATATCTAATATATAATGCATTAAAAATTCCCTTTCTTCATTGTGTGTGCTGATGGCCTAAGGCTGAGAGTCTCTGACTGATATCAAATCAGTCAGGTTTCAATCCCGGCTTGAAGCAATCGCATATCTAGCCATGCTGATGAGCTGTAATACAATGAAACTGACTGTGAATGACTCATATATATATATATATATATATATATATATATATATATATATATATTTATATTAGGTAATTCCACAGATTTGTGATACCTAAGCTTTAAAATGAATTTTTAAAAATAAAAATTCTTTCTTGAAGCCTTTATTTTAGTTTTAATTTCAAGCTAACAGATTAAATTTCATATTTCCAATAAGTAAAATACCTTGCTCTATTTCAAAACTAATTTAAATTAACTGGAAGGAGTTTTTTTGCTGCAAAAATCTGATTTCAGATGTAAAAAAACAAATCAATAATAATTTCATTCATTTTTTGAATAAGTCCTGAAAGTTTCATTAAAATCTGACTATTATTTGATTTTTGCAAGAATTCCCAAATCATTGCTTTTTACTGCGAAAAAGACACTAAAATTGTCTACAGTAATCTTTGAGGCAAGAAAAATATGATTTTTAGCAAAGATTTTGAACATGCAAGAAAGGATTAAAATATTTAATAAAATAATAAAAAAAATTCTTTGGTTTTTCCATTTAATAATAATAAAGATTCTGATGATACAACTTTGTTTTTATCAAGTCTGGGGCATTTTTCCATCATGGCATTCTATGTCAAATCAAGAAGGGTCTGACCATCACCAACACAGATTTTTTCAAATTTGTTCCACTTATAGAGCTTCATGATACAAATTGAATGGTACCTATTTTACATCTCTAGGTCAAAGGGTTCCTGAGATATATAACCCTTTGACCCTTGCCAAAAAGGTGAATTTTGGAAAATAGTTACAAAGTTTAAATATCAATATCTCATTTATTTTTTCCCCATAAAGTTAAATTATATACCATTTTGGATAGATCAAAAAGGTGATCTATTTATTTTTTTGTTTAAAGGTAAATTATGATAATTTGAACCTGACCTTTAATTTCACAAAAAATGTATCTTTAATTTCTTTTTAAATTTGACAACAAATTTGTCTGCTTTAATGTACAAAATTTCATGATGGACTTTTGACTGTGGCCTTAGTCACAAGGGTTTTACAGAGTTCTGTGAAATTCAAAATGGTGGATTTTGGTATTTGCCACAAAATTTCCCAATATGGCCAATTTGTATATCTTTAGAAAGCTCCTTAATATTCACATAAGATCTATGATCATAAAATTAACAGAATTTGTGTTATTTGTGGTTAAAAATTGACCAATTCAATGAAAAATAGACAACCGTTTTTTTTGGTTTTGTTTACATTTTTATTATACAACAAATAGACTTTTATATGAAAAAGTGACATAATGAAAATAATTATATAAAGACATGCCATGAATTAATGTTAAGATAACATAAAATAATATGAAAATATGCAATAAATTATGTTAATGGCTAACAAATTTTTGTTGATATTTGAAACGGTACACTAAATACCAAAACAATCAAATTTTGACTATTTTTATATACATTTAAAAAATTAAATTTTGATCTGACAAAATGATACATTGAAATGAATATTTAAAAAAGATTCTTAATATTTACAAAGAGATTAACAAGCAAACCTGTTGTCGAATAAAAATTAACAGCATTACCTATCATGAAGCACTGTAAGTGTACCAAATTTGAAAAAAATCTGTGTTGGTGATGATCAGACACTTGTTGACTTGACACAGAATGACTATTTCTTTTTCAGTAAATTAGTGGCAGCACCTTTTATATATATATATATATATATATATATATATATATATATATATATATATATATATATATATATATATATAAAAAACTTGATACAGGAAGAAGCTTACATGAACATTAAATGTACATAAAAAATAAAAAACTGAAAAAAACATAAGCAGTAAATTGTTGATACCCATTGAAGAGTGGATGGACAGGTCTACCTACGAAACTCTGAATTGGAATGCTAAAGGTAGCATTAATCAGCTAAGTGACAAACTTTTACTCACATTAATCCTATATATATATATATATATATATATATATATATATTTCCTATATATATATATATATATATATGGATTTTACCTTCTGATGAAATATGTTATGAATAAATTAAAACTGTAAAACCTAATGAATATATCAGAAAATAATAAAATTATTCAATACTTTAATATATACAAAGGAAGATCAATAAGTCTATAACCTGACAGTTTTAGATGATATTTAATTTGAAATTTTCGCACTGTTTTCACAATGTTTGAACTATATGATTAATACCCACTACTGAAATAGATGCATAAATGAAGAAAGAGATTGTGTTGAAAAATGTGTAAAAGAATAAATGCTTTTTTTCATTTATTGATCTACATACATACTTGTAAAGTGTTTGATAGTGAAGAATGGAAACACAGTACTTTGATACTTTTTTTGTTAATTGTTTATACTCAGACTAATGTCTCCATCTTGATTATTGTTATTACATTTCAGCTGTTGTATTCTTCAGCTTCACTGAATCTAAGTCTGCACTACCTAGCCCAGGGATTGAACTCACAATTTTCTATGTCACCAAATTCACAAACCGATGCTTTAATCCATTTGACTATTGTCCTGTGTGACAATCCTGAGTCTATAGTACCTTAAACATATTTTGCCTACTGCTGACATTTGATAAGATTTATCAGAGGATGAAAAAATGTACACAGTATTTTATTTGAAAAAGAAGTAAAAATAGCAGTTTCAAAAGTGATTTAAAAATGTTTCTTCTTTCATAAGGAGAAAAAAATTATCACAATCATTGCTGGAGTTACTACTGTCTAAGATGTACAACAAATTTACAATGACATTTTTTTGGAAAAAAATCAATCTTAGTTGCAGAAATATTCAGCACAAATTTATTTTAGAAGTGAAAAAACATCTTTCAAGGCTAGAAAAGTTGATAGGTTACAATGCTACAGCACAAAGCAAACATAAAAAATGCCAAAATTAGCTGAAGTTAAAAGCACTCATCAATTACAAGAGAACCTAAATATTGATATTTGAAGACTTTAATTGCCTCTGACAACTGCCGAGAAGCAGAAGCACAACTGGCTCTGTAAGGAATGACACAAATATTTCATCTATAGTCTCAATTGTTCATATTTGCACAAGAATAACATGAATATTATAAGTACTAATCTTATTTTTTTATTCTCAATCCAGGCTGATTACTAACAATAGTAGAATGACAGTTGCAATAAAAAACTGATATTATATAGAAAAATATGAGTAAAAACAATCATCATTGACTATGGAGTGCGTAGTCATGATCAAATGTAAAATAAGTATCAGAACTGTTCAACAAACAGACTTGACAAAGTTTGCAATAACAAGAAAAACAAAAGAACAGAACAGGGCAAAAAATAATACAAAGCAAGCAAACAATATATACAAGGCATAAAGTTCACAAACTAAGAATTGGGTTTGACACATCAAAGCAAGTTCAGATAAGCGAACATAACGTTCTGACTTCAAGACAAAACAAACCAGGACTGAGTCAGATGAAACTGAGAATCAGCCTATTTTATTGGCTAGGAAATCCCAGCATGCATTTGTGTGTTTCTGCCTATAAAATGGGGAGGGGCAATTGTTTTGCAGTCATTCCTAAAGATTGAAATCAACAATAATTTGTATTAGAAAATAATTACTACTAATACTACTTTCTCTAACCACATTCTTTCAGGACAGGTGATCATGGCTCTCCACAGCTTTTCATTTTTTAATATCTAGAAGTATCCAGAGTTGTCTTACCAAAGCAAATGTACCTTACTGGTATATGCTGGTATACCACATATCATCCTGTTTGAAGAACTTATCAGCATCAAGAGGCTACATGGAGGCCCAAAACAACACTTCAAGGATCAATTGAAAGAAAAAAAACATCTCTGATTCGGGCCAACATCAACTATGAGACTTGGGAAACTGTTGCTGCAAATTGGCCTTCCTGGTGTAAGACCATTGGGGATGGGGGACTGAGTCCAGCCATCAACATGCAGAAGATCTGTGACATACAGTCAAGGAGGGCCTGATTTGCCCAGCTGTGTCCACCACCCACAATCCTCTGCTCACGACTCTTCAGCTGGGCCTTCACATACATCTCCATCATCACCGTCAGAGGGGAGAAAGAGAACAAGGAGAGAGGATGACGATCTGGTGCTGCTGTTGGTTGAAATTTATAAAGTCTTTCTAATAAAACAATTCTTAAGGAACATAGGTTTCTCAAATCAAATAGCACTACTTTTCTATTAGTGATATGGGAGGTTTCCTTCCTAACCTTTTGCTTGAAGTAGTGTAGAACATCAACATCTTGATTATGATAGTATTTTGTCTTTGAGTTAGATGCGCTATTTTATACTGTTATTGAAAGACCTCAAGTGATATGGTTTCTGCTATTTGGTAGTTCTTTGTGATTCTGTAGTGCAGGTCTACAAAGAATGTCCTTCTGTAAGACCTAAAGGTTTCATCCACTCATTCAATATGAAACTTTGAAATAGAAATTCATATTGATCACCCATTCTAGATCATAAGATCAGATTTAATCATGAACAAATAAAAGAAATTGTCTATGTTAGAACAGTAATATATGTACATGTGATGTTTGTTCAGAAATTTGTATTATTTTTGTACTTTTATTTTTCTTGTTTTATGTATAACCTGAAGAACACAGATGTACTGTTGGATTATTATTAAAAATTGTCTTTTCAGGAAATTATGCTCTCCTGGAAGTGTAGTAATAATAATAGTTCACATAATCAATATTTGAAAGATTTTTTTTTTCTTTAGAATTTATCAGAAAAAATAGTTTACCAATACTACCAAGGAAGAGAAAAAAGATTTATTTTTATAAAGTATAAAATAACAATACATCTATTTTGCAAAAAATATAAGAAAATTAATTTTAATTAAATAAATGTATCATTATTTCGTATAGCAATGAGTAATCTTTCAATTATTTTTCTCTATCAATGTTGATAATAAATGACACAGAAATTAAAAAAACTGGATCATCAAGGTGAGTATTTATTATTAAGTTGCAAATTAAGCAGAAATTGCTTTATTTTTCAAGTTAGAATATTTTAACAGCATCAACCTAGCAGAATCATGCTGTGACAGTTTTGCTGTGTTTTGGTAACAAACAAAAGTTTAATAATTGTGTTTTTTATATATATATATATATATATATATATATGCATAAAATATCATATTGAAAGGGAACATCTTGATGACTTACCAACAAGATGACAATGGCTAAAACCTCACTTACAGGTAAGTGACCAAAATATTCTCTTTCAATATGATCTTAGATTACTCTGCTGCACATTGAGAATTTTCATTATTTTTATCTTTATAATTTCTGATTATAGATTTTATGACTATATATATATATATATATATATATATATATTTATTTTGTCCTAATATAAAACAGCTCTTTTCATTATTGAACTTTTTTTTCAGTCATTCACCCAATACAAGTGCCATCCCAGGTAGAGAGTTGATGAATGAAGTTGTTGAAAGGAGATAACTGTTGATGTGATACTTAAAGATTGTAGTGATCAAGAAGAATATTCTCTTGAGAGTCTGTTTCACAAAGTAGTGGTTCTTAGGAAGAAGCTGTCTGAACAGAACTTCCTTCTTACAAATGGAATACGAAGGGAATGGGGATGATTTGACTCTGTTTCTGTTTTATCTGTGAGAAAGGAGTTGTAGATTGGAAAATAATTTATCATCCACAAGGCCACAAACACTTTTGAACTCTGGCTGGAAAGTAAGAAAAAGTGAATTTTTATACTAAATATAAAGTAGGTGTATCTACGAATGTATATGTGTGGTCTAATGGATTGCTGCACAGAATGAGAAATCAGAGAGCTGAGTTCAAATTCCAGCCATGTTTGTTATATTCACTTACACACAAATACCCTTAAGAAAGGAATGGATCCATCTCTTCTCCCCCAGTTATGGGTTAACTAGCAGGAAGGACTGGGTTCTATAGTTTTGGCAGGCAACCATTTTAAAGATGATGATTCAATAAAATCACCTATCTTCCAGGAAGCTGGTGCCACTTGTGGGGATAAGTTGACCCATGAAAATGCACAGCAACTGAAATTAAATTAAAGGGTTTAGTATGAAATTACCTGTAGGTTACCTAGATTGACATGTACCTGATGAAAGCAGGAGGGCACAATGGTTGAAACTTTGTGATATCCACAATTTTTCACAAGTAAATAATGATACCATCTTTCCATAGAAATTCAGACTGAAATACTTCCCTTGTGCAAGTTGTACGTTCTATCACAGACAAAGAAAGCATTTCCTTTTTTTCTTTTTAAGGTGTCTCTATAAGACATATTGTCAATACTTGTATACTGCCACTGAATTGAAACTACAACAGGTACAAAATACATTGATTTAAAAATTGTCTTTACTAAACATAAGTCTGAATAATGAGAATTGGAGAACATTCTGTAAAAGTAGAGATTTCATTTCAAGAGAATATTTGTATACTTTTTTTTAAATTTTAAGAATTTAGAAAATTATAAAATAATTCCTCCAGTAAATATATATAAATAATTGTAAATATGTTATTCAGATACTTTTTTTTTTATTAATTAATTTCACTTCAAGCAAGGCGATAATGACAATGCCCCTAAGATGAAAAGAAACTGAGAGTGACAGAAATTGAAGATGCTATTGAGGAGAAAGGACAATAAAAGAAAAGGTTTATGGAAAAAAATGACAATTGCCATTGCTTTGAAATTTTTGAAGATTGTAGGTGGCAGGAAAGTAAGAAACTAGAAGAGAGTTCTACAGTTGAAAAGTGCAAGAAAAGAAACTCTTTGAATAGAACTTATGGTTACATCAACATTAAAATAGTGGAACTGAGTTGCCAATCTAGTAGTACACTTAAATTTATGTGGTTGATGTGCCAAGAAGGAAAGTTCTTCAAAACAATTGTCATGGAAATGAATATATAGAAAAGACAGAAGGATTCTATGTCATGGTAGTGGAAAAGTGATTGAAGTTTCTCTTCCCTCTTCTCCTTCTTTCCTCACATCCTCCTCCTCCCTTTCTATTACACCCAACGTCATAAGTTTGCTTATTTATTTTTGAAAATAATAATATAGCATTCATTAGTTTAAGAAAATAAAGCATTAAGAGGCCATTTGATAAAAATCACCTGAGGATATCGTAAGGTTGAAACCAAGGTAGTGGATTCAACTGACTTCCTGATTTTTAAAATTAAAAATTTTACATGTTATTTTCACTTTTATTTTTTTACATGTGGATTGAGCACATTTTAATACTACTGTTTCCTGGTCTGATTCAACTCTGACTATTAACCTTTTATGTAATATTTTTTATATATATATATATATATATATATATATATATATATATATATATATGAGTTAGGATAATAAAGTAGACCTTGCTACCCATAATGCAGCATTGACAAATAGTCAAGTCAAAACACAACACGTATGGTTTGAAGATTGTATCCAAGCATGAAAAACACTGTTGCTACTCAGTATTGCATTCAGTGTATAAATTCAACCACAACTTCAACCTAAAGAATTCTATATTTATTAAAAGAGAAAAAAATTTATTGAGAATGCTGCTATCAAATCTTACTAAAATATAAATCTGTACCTCAGTTTTTGCGAATATCTCCATTCTTGAAATAAATAGTCCTTTCCCAAGCCAACATACATGTCGATAAAAAGTTAATTAGATTAATAACCTTGAATTAATTAAAAAATATATATACAGTTGTGGACAAAATTATTCACCCCCTGTTGCATAATTACAAATAAAGCTGTAATATCCGTCTATATTTTTGAGATGAGGTGTTATGTACACTATTTACATTATTCAGACTATTGTCTTCATCGGGGAGGTTGATTTGAACTTAGCCCGCTTGGACGGGTTTAGATGGGTTTTATTTTTGGCTGGGCCCTAAACAAAAGACATACCCACATTAAAAAATATATTGTGCCACATTCAATTCCTGTGGGTGAATTGATAAATACCATCTTTGTCACAATGTTTCGGCCATTGTACGCTCCGGCCTTCTTCAGGTGGTTGGAATGTCGAGCCCTTTATTTCGCTTGCTGGTTCTCAAGGACACATGGCACGGTGGATAAAGGCATTAGTTAGATCCAGTGACAGAACCCAAAGAGTGGGAATTCAATACCTGGTTAAGGCAGTGGAGAACTTGGAGAGGGGAATTAACAAGAGATAACTGACATCTATTAGACATGGCACATGGAACTTGAACAGTTTACCCCAGCAAGCGAAATAAAGAGTTCAGTTCGAAATTCCAACCACCTGAAGAAGGCCGGAGCATACAATGGCCGAAACATTGTGATAAATATGGCGACAAAGATGAGGACAATAGTCTGAATAATGTAAATAAAGCTGTAATACCTCAAATTTTCATGGAATCTTCATGTGTATTTTTTTTTTTTTTTTTAACAAATAATGAAATAAAGGACTTCAAAGAATGTGCAGAGAGGCCCACAACAATTTTTTTTATCTTAGTGTCAAAAAAACACAAATTTAACATAGGACAAAATTATTGTCCCTCTTGCCTCAATAATCAATTATTCAACCTTTATTCTTGATTATTGCCTTTAATCATTTTTGATAGTCCCTTACAAGATAACTATACACACTGGTAGATATTTTGTTCCATTCTTCCTTGGTAATAGCTTCTAGTTCCACCAAATTTGAAGGACTTCTTTCTCTTACTCTTTTCTTCAAATATGCCCATAAATTTTCAATGGATCAGGACTTTGTGCAGAGTACACAATACCTTAATTTTGCTGTCATCTAAGTATTTTGTAATAATCTGTGCTGTGTTTTGGATCATTGTCATGTTGAAATGTCCAGTAACATCCCAAGGTCAGCTTTTGTGCACTTTGTTTTATATTATTTTTAAGAATAGCTAAATACTGCTCTTTATCCATCATACCCTTTACTCTCATTAGTTCTCCTGGTCCAGAGCAAAATGCACCATACTTAATTTTAGAGAGGGCAGTTTTTGGTTTCTGAGCTTCATTTGCTTACCTCTTTACATAATGGGAATACATGTGACCAAATAATTTTAGTTTGTTTTCATCTGACCAGAAAATAAAGTTCCAGTATTTACTCTCAAGTTTTAGATGGAGTCTAGTACAAGCTAATCTGCATCTTAGGTGTTTAGCCTTAAGCAAGGTTGTTTTCCTTGGGTGACAAGCTTGAAGCCCTGCTCAATGAAAGCAGTTAGTGACTGTCTTCGTCAATACATTCAACTGTTCTGTTTGCCTCTTTTTCAACGTAACTACACATTTATATAGAAAAACCCAGCTGGTCATAACTGACCCTTGGCCCTACTACTTCGCATGCAATTATCACGGGGTTATGGCTGTTTCAACCAAAATGCTTGCTTACTCAGCTCTATTCCAAGTTTTAATCAATAAGAATTATTTCATCCATTTTCATTGTCTTCTGATAACCCAGATCCAATGGGTACAACTTCTGCCTGAGATCAGGTTTCACCATCAGTAAACAAAAATGCTCTAATCTAATTTCACTGTTCAAATCCACTTCACTAAAAAAAAAAAAAAAAAATGTGTGTTTCCCAGACTCTCTCTCACATATATAAATATATATATAAAAATATAGTTTCAAGGATTGCTATATTTATGGGTTAAAGTGCACAAAATCAGAAATAGAGCACATATATGTAAATAATAATAAAATCCAAATAAAGATTTAGATACAAAATTGTTTCTACTCAATAACCTCAAAAATAATTTGCAACATGACTGTTACCATCCACCCAATAACCATTAGGATCATACAATAAACATTCTACCCATAATGCACCATCAATAGTCAAGGCAAAATACAACACAGATGGCTTGAAGATTGCATTTAAGTATGAAACAGGCCATCACTGCTAGATGTTGACCTCAGTGTCCACTTCATATATATATATATTAAAGAGAAACAAAAACCATTCATGGAACCTGTTATGATGTTAATTTGGGGTTAATAAAGACAAACGCCAAATAACATGTAACAATAAAATGGGGTTTATTCGGTTGGTAAGTTGGTACAGATATCGCCTGAGTAGTCTATAACTAACTCAGCTCAGAACTTCTTCGACACTGTCTTTTTACATGCCACTATTTTACGTCCTTGTTTGTAGATGAGTTCATCTTTAAGAGGGGTGGTAGGTTCCCACACAACAGAACCAATGAACAACTTGTCAAAACTTAAAACTCTTATCAAGATACAGTCTCAAATAAACATAACAATACTGAAAAAAAAAATGAAAGAGAAAAAAAATGAAAGAGAAAAAAGGCCTAAAGGCAAACTTACCTACTCAGTAAATTGCTCAAAGCCTAGACCAAGCAAGAAACAAAGTTAAATCCTATGAAAGGATGCCTGGTCATAACCAGAGTTTCATATTCAGATTGTCTGTCATTATTAATTTTTAGTATATTTTTCATATATTTATTGCTTCTTTATTTTATCATATTACTCAGGTTGTCTTACATCCTTTGACTGTAAGCAGTAAACCATAAAATGAGCAGTTGCATCTTGGCACTTTGGTAAAACAAGAAAGCAGATCAGCTGAAAAACAGTGATCAAGACAGCTAAACTGTTTAAAAGAGTTTGAATAATTCAAAGAAATACAGCAACTAGGAGTTCTGAGATTTCATCTCTACTATGAACAATAAGAAAGAAACTCCCATTGGGTAAACATGAAAATGGTTGAACTGTATGATTACCAATCAATCTGTCTGGAACCCAGCTGTTTGTGGAGAGTGATTGATTTAAATATATATTTGTGGATATGTGTGTGTGTGTGTGTGCAAAAGTGGGTTGGGTTGAGGCCTTACTGCTTGGACCATTAATGAGAAACTGCTGGCCCGAGATATCAAATCAAAACACAGTGACAAGCTAAATTTAGATACAGACAAATTTTTATAAGGTGATGAGAAAGTGTTAAAAAAAAAAAAAAAAAGTGAATTATTGGTGTGATTTCAGTATTCACATTTAAAGAAACATGGGAACAATATCAAATTGCAGAGTTTATTGTGTAGGTTGTGTATTTAGAGAGACTTCGGACAATATATTAATGCACACACATATCCATTTGTTTAATAAACCCAATAGATGTGTGTGTGTGTAAGTATGTATTTTGGCAGTAAATTCCATTTTTGTATATTTGATTCAAATTTAAAATTATTTCAAAGTATCAAACTATGAAACTATATGTGGATTTTGAATTTCTTTTAATTTCTTTCATTCTTGATCATAATTAAAACCAACTGAAACTTTAACAAGAATTAACATGAACTGTGGACAGTTCCTTTATTTTTTTACAGTAAGGTTCACCCTGTACAAAGCCCGAGGGCCACTCGAAGTAGAGGGTTACATTAGGAAGCAGTTTGTATGGATAGGAGAGAAAGATAATGGTTAACTCTAGACTTGAACAGGTTAAGATTGTAGTGATCGGGGAAACATCCTCTTGGGAATTGGTGCAGCGGTTCATAGGAAGAAGTGGAACTTACTTCACACTGATGGAATATGGAGGAAATGTGGGTGGTTTGCTACAATGTAAGTGGCATGGCGGGTCCTTGTTATGAAGATTAGGCCTGGTAGAGCCAAGTGATGCACTTCATCTGAGCACTTTCCATAAAAGTAGCGACAGTGCAGCAAGAGACTTGCAATATCCTGCCTGTGAGAGAGAGGCCAGAGGGTGGAAAATAATTTGTCTCCTACAAGAGCTCAGAGACACTTTTGAACTCTACTGAAGCTTGAAAGTATAGTCTGGGCAGCTCCCACCCAAAGATGACAACAGATTGACTGATCTGGCTCTTGTAAAGGTAGAGGAGAGCACATGGAGTCAGGTACTTACTGGCATGGTACAGGTAGCAAACCATTTTACCTGTATCTTTAGTGATGACTTGTATGTACGAGTTCCACTTGAGGTAAGGTGTGAGTTTAAAGCCCAGTAGTCTATCAAGGCATAGTGACTCTTTGAGGGGACATTCGTTTATCGTGACGGGTGGTATTATGCCTTCAATGCCAAGATATGGAAATTAATCCACTAACAAGAATCAAAAGAATTAATGGCTGTTATCTTTAAGAAAATTTGTTTATATATATATATATGTTGTAACCTGGAAAGGTTTACTGAATGAGGAATAACCAAAACGGAGGTTGGAGATGAAGTGGTAATCTTTATAACATCAACAAAATACAATACTCTCCAGCGGTGTGAAGTAGGAAAACCACTGCTAGTGATGGACTACTTAGACAGCATATTACCCCTATTTACGATAGTGTCCAACGTATTTATGAGGATTGGGACATACCCATTAGTATTCATAGGTATGGTGTGTGTGTGTATATATATATATATATATAAAGAGAGAGAGAGAGAGAGAGAGAGAAACTTGAGAGCTGAGTTTGTTATATTTACTTACCCTTGGAAAAGCCATGAATCCATCTCTTCTTCCTCCAGCTATAGCAGGACAGACTGTATCCTATAGTTTTGGATGGCAACTAGCCTAAGAGAAGGACAACTCTGATTTGAAAACATGAGGAGTGTCATTGTGGCATACTATGTGCACCAGTTCATTGTATTCAGCACTTGTAAAATGTGTTGTTGGTTCTGCACAAGCCTTCACCATTAAAATCAAATCATCTTTTTCTCCTCAAAACAAATCTCCACATGACAAATATAATGAAAAGAAAAACATGAAAATCAGTAAACAAAAAAGCACCTACTCCACTCAATCTTTCCTTCTCCAATGTCCATGGTACCCATTCCAACTTCTGCAGTATGGAATCTTTTCTCCTGGAATGGTTGCTGGATATCTTTGTACTTTGTAAAACCAATTTAAATTCTTCCATTAATGCCAATGAATTCTCTGTTCCAGCATTCACATGTATAGCTTTGGTGTTTACATCCGGGATAATCTTCTGATGGCAAGGAAACAGTGATTTGAGTCCCCCAGACAAGTTTTTTGTGTGTTTTTGACTTTCAATATTACACTGTTAGCTATCTCTTTTTTCTTTATTGCTCCCCCTCTTCTCAGGACTGCCATATATTAGACTTAATCTCTGATAGTATAGAAATGGCATCCTCCCTTCATCCATCTGCAAACATCTTTATATTCAGTGATTTTAATGCAGATCATAACATTGCTTAAACACTCTAATGTTACTGATGATGCTGGCATTCAGACTTTCAACTTTTCCATTGCTACAATCTCTTAGTTGAAATCATGGATTTCCCTATTCATTTCTCCAACAAATTGATTTATTTCTTAGGTCCTCTCTTAGCTCTTGCTGTGATTCACAACACTGTCCTCTTGCCAACTCAGATGACTCTGTAGTATCTATTGGTATCTCGTTTCAATCATCTTTTAGACAGGAAACTCCTATAAAACCTCTTTTTGTTACCAACATGCTGATTGAGATTCACTCCAAAACTTTCTTCAAGATGCCCTTTAGACTGACATTTTTAAATTCCAAGTTGAGAATTGCCCCACCAAGATTTCCTGTACTAGTGATCTTCAGATGACTAGAACATCAACAAGCATATATGTGTATGTGTGTGGCACATATACATACATATGAATGGGACAGTACCTTTGTTTGTTTGGATTTTATGGCATATCAACCACTGTGGGTTATTTAATGCCAAATCCAGTTTATATATATATGCCAAATATATGAATTTTAAATGCCTATTTTGTATGGAACATTTTTAGCAAACTAGAGCTTATTTGCTTGCACACTGCAAAATAATCCTAGGTATTTTGTTTAAGTCAAGAATTTCCATTTGATAAGGACAATTTACTTGCAAAATGGTAAAAGGTAGGATATGTTGTTTATACATCAGTCTACATCTTTTGATAAGAGACCAATTCTTTTTTAGAAAATCCAATATATTTTTTGGTTCAGTTTTTGCAAATAATTTCTTCGTGTTATAGAAATTTATACGGATATGTGTGAGATTTGTACATTCTATTAGTATATGTTTTACAGTGTATTGTTTTCCACAGGAACATTTAGGATTGATTGATTGATTGTTTAACGGCATCTCAACCTTAGTGGTCACTTTATGCCGAAAATGATTTTGAGTGATTTTAAAAGTCAAAAACGTATAGCTGGCAACATTATGGTTTCAAAAACACAGCTGGCAACATTATTGTTTCAAAAACGGATAGCTGGCAACATTATTTCTTACAAAAAATGTATAGCTGGCAACATTATTTCTTACAAAATTTCTTACAAAAAACATATAGCTGGCAACATTATGGTTTCAAAAACATATACCTGGCAACATTATTTTTCTGAAAACATTATCTGAGGCCTTGCTGTTGGATGTAGTTTATTGCCGTACCCAGGACGCAGATGTAGTTTATCGTCTTACCAAGGACGTTCAAAAACGTATAGCTGGCAACATTATGTTTTCAAAAAAGTATAGCTGGCAACGTTATGGTTTCAAAAACGTATAGCTGGCAACATTATTGTTTCAATAATTTAAGTTTAATATTTAATGAATATTATCCATATTGACAAGTACTTGAAGAAGGTCAACAGCCGAAATATTGTGATAACAACCACAAAGATGAATACAAAAATGATGTGTAGAAAATATGAATCTCTGAATAGATATTTTCATTGTGCAAATAAAATTGCCAATCAAGCAAACCCCATAAAATTACTTATTGTTAAGTGCAAAATTTACTTGTTCTTTTATAGTCAAAAAGGAGAATAGAAAAATTTTTTTTCAATGTCTGTCTCTTTATTTTTCACTCATTTTTCACTCAGTTAATGAAAAAAATAGCTTACCTCAAGCAATGACACCTTAGTCAGCTTACTTACTTACTCATCATCCCAGAATCCTTTGTAAATTTCACAAAATACTTTGGGGATTAACATTAACAGTGGCATCACATTCTCCTTAATCTTGTTTACACCATTCAACATTGATTTTAGCTTTGAGCAAAACCAGAAGTTGCCAGGTGTCAAATTTGGACTGTAGAGAGGCTGATAGATCTGGTTGAAGCAATGTTTTGTTCCCAAAATTCTGGAAAATGTGAAGAATCTATTATTCACTTGCTTAATTTAAATATGAGGATCACTCACTGTAAAATGAGTAGGCATACTCAAGTAGCTATTCATGCATATGCAGTAAGGTCCTCTCTGATTACCAAGTAATAACCACTGTTACAAATGATTCTCAAGATATTAAAAATGACTGAATGTATTCCAGACAGACTTTGTGGATGTCTGTATTCATGCATACATATGTTATATTAAGTGTTTAATTGCGAGAGAAAGGAATAATGAGGATTAAAATTTGAATGTTTATTGTTAGTAAATACACAGTGTTGTAGAGATATCACAAAATAGTCCAGATGGTGATCAGGTTTAAGAGAAAAGCTGAGTTGACCTGTTTTTGTGCTGGCCAAGGTCACAGGATATGGTTGGTATATGTGCTGGCTATGCCAAGGTGACAGCATTGAGTTGGTGATGTGTCAAGGTTGGTAGGCCTGCTCTATGGAGTAGCCTCACATGTGTTGTGGATTGGCGTCACAGTGGTGTGTTGAGTGAGTTGCATGTTTGCAGAGTCAATGTTACTGCTTGCAGTGGTAGCTTGGTTGCAGAATGTGGCCTGTTCTGTGGAACTGTGTCACAGTGACAGCTGCAAGGGAATACCTTGTGCATGTTGGTTATCCTAAGGTGATGGAAGTGGGTTGCTGAAGTGTTGTCCCACAGTGGTTATACTATGGTGATATGAGGGTGTGAGTGTGAGTAGTTGGGAGAAGTCACAAATCTGACATTGCCAATGCATAAGATACAAGCGTTAATAGTCAGAAGTGATAAATCTGACTTTGTCAGCGGTGGGTTGCCAAGGTGTTATCATGCTAAAGTTGGACAGCCAAGGTGGCCAGTCAGGCCTGGAAGTGGCATCAGTCGGTGAGAGGAGCAGTCATGTTGAGAGGTGGCAGCAGCGCCCTGTGTGACAGGGGACTGCTGGCCCTCCATTGCCGTGGTCATTCTCAGAGAAATACTTTTAAGCAAGTCTGGTAGCCCCCAGGGGGCATCTCTGTTTGTGATTGGCCACTGCCAGAGTTTGCTTTGTAGATTGGATGTGATGCATGGAGTCTATGCGCAGAAAACAACTGTTTTTATTTTGTTCTGTCTTTGCGGCATTTACATCTGGCCAGCATGCAGAATGAATTAGAAAGAGATCTAATTGCAATGAAGTATAACACATACATGCATACATATCAGTCTCTTTATTAAATACACTCTTTTAGTACCAATTTGGACTTCCTTTTGCGTTAGAATGACTTCAGTTCTTCTTGGCATGGATTTCACAATGTTTTAGAAGTACTCCTCAATGTGCAACATAATAATGTTGAAAAATCTAATCAGTTGCTCCAGAGCAAAGAGATTTCTGACAAGATATTAGATTAAGTTATAAATAATTTCTGTTTTTGTTTACCAACTTTATTCTTTGTAAAATAAAGTACAATTACTTTTTATTCAATTATATATTTTCCACTATTTGCAATTGATTCATTGCTACTTATCAGCCACCTCTTCAATAACTTTTGAGTAAAATTCTGCAGGTTTCGATGTAGAAAAATTTTCAGCGAACACTTAAATCTTGTTTTCCCAATTAAAAAGGTAATAATTGGTTGGTGCTAGGTCAAATGAATATGGCAGGTGGGATAGAACAAACCAATCAAGTTTAATTTCTTTTCCTGTGTTGCTCTATGTGACCTGATTAAGTATAAGAAAGATTTATTAATAATGTGCATCAGTGCAATTGTTAGGGAAACTTCAGTTAATCAGTGAACACAAAGGAATACAGCTGAGAGTGTTGAACATATCCGAAGGAATTGGAATGGGCATTTCTTAAATAAGGGATTTTTGGAAATAAATATTCTTAACAAATTTAATCAGGTAAAGTCATAAAAAATGAAAATATATTTAATCATATACTTAATATATATAGAGAGAAAAACATTTTTACCTTTAATCCACTGGGTATGCGGCAACTGTCATATGAAAGCTAAGGTATACGAGTGTACTCCAAGTTTATTCATTACTGCTATGCATGATTAATAATTACAATGATAGATTTGGTTCCCAAAAACAAATTACTTATCAGATATTTCCACGTAGCTGAGAATCTCATTCAGTAGATAGATTCAAACCGAAACTCAAACAATTACTCAAGTCATTGTTTTTATACACAAATCAACGATGTTGGCACCTGTCAAATTGTACAGATTAGAATGTGATGGTAGATTTCTTGCACTATTTTATATACCAACCATAATAAAATTTGTTGTTTAATAAACCTGACATTTGCTCTCACTTTATTGTTTCTGACTTCACTTTCAAATATTTAGAAATCGGAATGATCATTGATTGCTTCAAAATTACAATTTATTCTTTGTGGCCTGACCAACACATACTGTAACAGTAATAGTTTTTGTGGTAGTACACAATTACCAGACTTATTGAATGACAAGGATCATGCATTTCAAATTTTGGATCAACTAAATAGAAAATACATTGCGATGTAATGGATATTGGCTTGGAGTGAGAACTCAGAGCTGACTTCAAATTCCAGTTTAGTTTGTTAGATTTACTTACACACAAATACCCTTAGGAAAGGTATGAATCCATCTCTTCTCCTCCCAGCTATAGATTGAATAGCAGGACAGACTGGGTTCTTTAGCCTTGTTTGGCAACCAGTCTACCACAGAAATTAAATGGCAACTGATTAAAGGAAAAAAATCTGCCTCATCAGTCATATATTGAAAGATACATGATCACCCAAGCATGTATGGTACTTAACTGACTGAAAAAGAAAAAGTTTATTTTGTTATTTTTTCCACTCACATTCTAATGGAAACCAATTGACATTGTTGTGGGCTTCAACATTTTTGATGAGATTTTTATGCTCCTGGTACATTTGACCTGCAAACAATTTTTGGTGGACTCATGCGAGTCCAAAGGAAAAATAAGACATAAAATTCAAACCAAGAAATATTAACAAATATAGTGATCGGACATTTCACAAAAGAATAAATGAGAAATTAAATTAAACGTAAAGAATTCAAAGCAACCCTCATTGCCTGTAGTTGAGGTTCTTACATTTTTGTGGGAGTGAAAAGAATGTCTTTTTACTATGAAGATTCTTTCAAATCTCATGCTGCCTGTGATCATTGTTGGCAGTTGGGTAAAGTAGATATATCTGATAGGCCAATGTTTACCTAAATTATGTAGGCAATGTGTACTTCTACCTAGCTTAATAATAATGTGATATTAAATCTAACCAGGGGGATGGTTTATATACCGTCAAATATAATAATTTTGCCTTGATATACTTTGTTTCAATACATTGATTTTGTATGGTCATTATTATTAATAACATTATAATATAATTTACTATTTAAATCAAAGCACAACAATTTAAATATCTAGAAAGTGTTTTAACAGAGGATGGAAAGTGCGATCCTAAAATCCAAAGGTGCATTGGGATAGCAAAAAATGCCTTCAAAACCTAAGCAAAGTATTAAGAAATTGAAAAATTTCATTAGGAAACAAAGAAAAGAATACTGAATTGTTTTGCAATATCACTCCACCTATATGCAATGCATGCTAGACAATCTTCTCACAATGAAGACTTGAAGCAATAGAAATGTGGTTCTACAGAAGGATGCTTAGAATGCCATGGGCATAACATGTGAGCAATGATGAAGTTTTAAAGACAATAGAACCAAAATAACATTTATATTTAACATTAGGAGAGACAGTTGAAATTTCTAGGGCACAGATTTTTAGAGTAAATGGAAACAAAAAGGACATACTGAACATCAGCAAGAGATAGCTGAAATTTATAGAACACATAATGAGGAAAGAGGACTTGGAAAATTTGATACTCACAGGATAGACGGAAGGCAAGAGGAACAGCAGAAAACAGTGCATAACCTATCTAGAGAGCTTGAATAAATGGATGGTGGGGCAAGGTTTAGGAGAGATAGCAAAAAGACAAAATTTATTAAGATCCACAAAGTACTGGAAATTGTGGAGAACCATGATCGCCAACATCCTTAAGCGACACAACCCATAAAAAAAGAAATCACTCCTATAAAATTAACCATTACTTACTTTGTATTCTCTATATAGTTATAGTAATTCTTGGCTTTTAGGACCAAGGCAGGAAATGATAAATAGACAGATATAAAAACTTAGGAACAAATTCCAGCTGGTGCATTAAGAATAAGAGTCAGTAGTGTGTGTCATAACCTGTTAAAACTCCAATTCTTTAACTTGAACGAAAGTGCTCACTTTTACATTCACAGCTCATATGACAATAGATATTAATTTTGTTGAGTTATGCACTTCCAGAATAATCTTCTATGTGCTGATTCCCTTCAGTACATGTGTGATCATACCTCTACATAACTATCTCATGTGGCTCATAGTAGTTTTTCTCCCTTTGTTAAAGCCCCTACCTCCTGTTCCACCATCTATTCACACAAACTTGTTGATTGTAGCCTCAAAAAGCTTGCAAATACTACATTAAGGAGACTGATGGGTCTGTACTGAGCGGGGGATGAGCACTCACGTGTTCTTGAAAACCAGGCGTACACTTGACACCTTCTACAGACTTGAGAAGGATTTCTTCTTTAAATAATTTTGAATAGCTATTAGGAGTGACAGCAAAAACTCACACCTTCTGAAGAACTACAAAGGACATGAAGTTATGGAGAGCCATGATCACTCACTGAAGAGAACATGGCATACAGATGAAAAACATCCAATTTGAGAGAATCTCAAAATCTGTGATGAGAGCCAGTGTCACCAGAAATCCATTAATCATATTATTTGAATTGGTCAATGCTTTGAGAAAAGGCAAATAAAGTGAAAACAAACAATTTACTAAAAGACATTGTCTGACCTTGTCATGAGTTCTACCTCACAGATTGGTGGATTCCAATTCCAACCTGTTTCTCACCCTCTAAGCAAAATTACATTTGGCAATGGAATGAGTCATAAATATGCCAAACCAAGATTCAGCACAGTTCATTTTGGGCACCTCTTGTGTCATTCAATTATGTATGTATGTATGTATGTATGTATTGTGTTTAAGCATGAAACAGACTGTCACTGCTGGCCTCAATGTCCACTTATATTTACATACACAGGAATCCTTCGATTAATGTGTTTTTGATTAATGTGCAAAACTTTTTATATACCAAAATTCAATTAGTGTGGTAAAATAATATTCAGTTTAACCATAGTAATTGAAAATTGATTTTTTATAGTTATTGATTAATTAAAAATTTTCTAAAATTTAAAAATGGAAAATGGATAACTATTTTGTTCATCAAGTAGTGTTCAAACAACGGTTATAAATAGATAAATTTTGTAATATAAGCTGATAATAAAAATACATATTTGAATATTTGTCTCTATTAAAATTTTTTTAATATTTTGATATTTTTTTCATGTTTATTTTGAAGTTCTTCAAAGGAAATTTTTGAGTTTTGTTAATAAAAATGGACAATTTAATTAGATACAGAAATTTACATTTATTAAAAAATATCAAAATATAAAAGATGTATGCATTTACTATGGAAAGATTATAAATAAAATTTTCAGATTAATAAACATTAATTCATAGCATTTTATTGTATCTTCTTATATGTACCTGTATTCTTATTAAAATGTATGCTAATTAGAAATTAACTGTGAATGAAAATAAAATTTAAGGTACAAATTACATCATTTCCTATAAGTTATTATATTCAATTAATGTGTATCTTTTAATGTACACATTAGCCACACCAATCAAAGGATTCCTTTGTGTATGCAAAAGTCAGTGTGTCACAACTTCTCAACTTTACTCCTAGAGGCCATGGCCAAACATGTCATACCATTTTTGTTTTGTTCAGACCAACTCCATGAGCAAATTAAAAACATTCTGGGTTGGATGTGGACCTGTAATCCTGAAATTTTGGATTCCCAAGTTTTCATTACTGTGATTGTTTTTGGATTCCAACATCTTGGCTTCTACTGATAAAAACAATTAAAGGGAAACAACTCTAACTTTCAATAGCTCATGATCAAATGAAAAAAATTACTGTTCTCAAATTAGTGTTTCAAAATAAAATCATTCATGTTTTCAACTTTACTCCAAGAGGCTGTAGCTCAACATATACCATTTTGGAATCAAACCAACTGTGAGCAAATTAAAACATTCTAGGCCAGATCCAGAACTGTAATCCTGAAATTTGGGATCCCCAAGTTTTCATTACAATTGTTTTTGGTGATTTTGTTTTGTGAAAAACCTTTTTCTATGATAACAATTTTTATAACTTGGAAATAAATTTGGGAATAATGGAAATTAATTGCAAAATCCAGCGAAATTCACCCATCAAATGAAAATAATTGTTTGTACAGAAAGTAAGGACCTAACTGTCTTTAAATTAAGTGAAGAAGAATTATTGTTGAACTTTTAAAAGGTAAGCTTAAATATTAATGCAATACTTAAATACAATGATCAATTTTGAGTTCTTATGTAGTTTATTGTTGCCTATCACATCTACTCCTCCGTACCTATTGTGATAAAATTGTTTCAAAGGAGCTACCTTAAATGCTGCCCAATTAAGGATAAAATTTTTTTTTAATCTACACACACAAAATATATATATATATATATATATATAAAAAAGAGAGAGAAATTTGCCTATATGTTCCTGTAAGTATGTACATACAGTCTGCATAGCAAGAAAGAAAGTGAGACTGATATATTTTGTTAATTGCAATTTTGTGTGTATGCATGTGTTTATATATATATATATTACACACAAACACACACACCTGCCATGTGCATTTGTATGTTTTTTGTCTATTAGCCTTGCACAGGCAACACTGGGTGGTAGTAACTATGTTATTACAATGTTAGATTTGTTGAAGTTTATGATGCAAGTGAAATGACTACGTAAAACCAGAATGCAGAAAATAATAAAAGTATAAATTTATTCAAAAATTTAATAGAAAGGACTGCATATTATATCAGCTTTATAAATGTTATTTTGATCATTTGGATGGACATACATACACATATATATATATATATATATATATATATAATATATATATATATATATTATTGGTATACTTAAGAATATTTAGATAAAAATTTTTCGTTTTTTTGTTGTTTTATCAAACATGGTAATATCTAAATACACACTAACTTAATCTTTAATTCTTTCACTTTTAAGTTTATTCATATGTACCTCTCTCTGCATGCATATATATATATATATATAATGGATTCATATATACAAAATTTATTGTAATTATTTATATGTGTATATTTATATTTAGATCGAATTTCTACCTTTGTAACTTGAAGTATGTAATTTGTGTGTTTACCGTTGTGTGTATTCTGTATATTAACTTGTTTGAATTGGTTTAAATCTACTTGTATGTATATTTTGGTTATACAGATATTTTTTTTTCATGTGAACACTGAATCAAACATGGCAATATGTAATTAAATATTAACTTAATCTAGTATTTTTTGTAATTGTTGTCATAGCTTAATTTAGTATTTTTTACATGATTATTTATATATATAATTTACAAACATAGATGTGCCATGATATTGGAGAATAACTATTATAATTTTTTTTTGTATATTTATATTCTGGATATTTACATTTAAATAATAATTCTACCTTTGTAACTTGAAGTAAGTAATTTGTGTGTATGTTTGTGTGTTTACTTGTTTTTTTTTAATAACAATCCCTGCATAAAATGTGGACCACACCTTTTCTTTCATTGTACCATGTTGGCTCTCCACCTCCTTCTATCCCTTGCAGCTCTCAACAACTTCCTTCCATCTGCTACCGCCATGTTCTGTCATCTGCTTGCTTAAGCCTACTAGGTTATGCATCGTTTTCCCTTGTCTCTCTTTCCCTCTATTCGACCTGTGAGTGTCAGATTCTCCAGGCCCTCCTTCCTCATTATGTGTCCCAGAAACTTCAGCTGCCTCTTCCTGACATTAAGTATAAGCCTCCTCTTTGTTTGCATCCTAAGACCTCATCGTTGCTCACATGCTCAGTCCAGGATAACTTTAGCATCCTTCTGTAGAGCCATATCTCCTTCGCCTCAAGTCTCTTCTTCAACTTTGAGGCAATCGACCAACATTGGCTGCCATAAAGAAGGACACATGTCATGTAACAGCTCAGTATTCTTTCTTTGTTACCAAAGAAATTCCTATGCAGATCAAAGAAATTGGAATGTCCTTTGGCCATCCCAATACTCTACAGTGTCACACTTACTGTCCTCTGTCAAAATGCTTCCCAGATATTTAAACTTCTGCGTCTGCTTGATTCTAGTGTTCCCAGCCTACAAATTGCATTTTGGGCTCATCCTTTTACTGTGACCGTGCATTCTATCTTGTAGTTTATGCTTAGTCCCTTCTTCTCACTTTCTGTCACTACCTTCTGTAGTAGATTTTGTAATTTCTTTTCCTTGTTTGCTATCAGTACTGTGTCATCTGTGTATCTTATGTTGTTAAGATTATGGCTGTCAATGCTAAATCCTGGTAGGGTTTCCAATTCTCTCAGAATTGCCTTGCTGTATAGGTTGAACAGGCCACCCAACCTGTTCAACCTATACAGCGGAGATGATTCCAATATATTAAACATATTTAAATAATGTAACAGTTAGTCTCAATTCAGCACCTGAAGATTGTGTTGTGCATGAAGCTCAGAGAAATATATATATATTTTTACAGTATAGCTCAAAAGTTTGAGGGTACTCCTGGTATTTTTTAAATTGACCCCCAAAGTTGTTTTGTACTTTAAATAAAAGAAAATTATTATACATGGTTAAAAATTCTTTATTAGAAATTTCATTATGACAAAAAGAAAAGAAAAAAATGGATGTGGATGTAGAATAAAGTAGAGTAATTGAAGGTTAAGTATAAGAAAAAACATCAATTAACTAATGAATAGCCACACAGGTTGTTGGAAATACATCATATTTCTGATTATGATATATCTGACAGGGCCAGTAGATGGTCACAGGTCCCACAAAAAAGGACTATAGCTAATCAAACATTAGCAAGCAACAGAGGATATAGTGACAATGATACAGTATGCTATATTTATGAAAGAAAAGTGCTCAATATCAAGGACAAAGTGTGAATGTGTGCACATATGGGTGTTCTTATTTTTTAGTGCCTATCAACCTTTTGCAGGTTATTTTAAGCCAGAAAATATTTTTAGATTGTAAGAATTTTGGAGGAGATAATAATGATTCACTGATACAAGTCTTACTAATTAATCCATAGCTGGGTGAGAAGAGGTGGATTTGTACATTTCTCAAGGGTACTTGCATGTAAATGAATATAATGAATTCTACTGGAACTGGAGCTAGTCTCTCTGATTTACAATTCCGATGATTAGAATTTCCTTTTGAACTTTACATCACTCATACTTATAGAGGCATAGATAGATTTACAAATATAGGCTCAATAAAATGTTATAAATTATGCATATATGTGTGTAATATAAGGAGGCACAGTTGAGTAGTAGATAGTGGCTTAGATTGAGGAATTGGAGAGTCGAGTTCGAATTCCAGTTGAATCCATTACATTCACTTGGGAAAAGTATTAATCCTCTTTTTCTCCCTCCATCTATGGGTAAATAGCAGAACAGACCAGGTTCTATAGCCTTGGATGGCAACTGGTCTAGGAGAAGGACAACTCTGAATTCAAAGCCTGCTGAGGGTCATTTGAGGACCTTGTGGCAAGTAGTGCACTAGGTCTCTGTATTCAGCCCTTCAAAAAGTGTGATTGGTTCTGCAATAAATCCTTCACCACTATAATCAAATCATATGTGCTGGTGTCTGGTTGTTGGTTCTTAGGAACTGAGCTGCTTGACCCTCATACATCAAATATGATGGGAGAGTCCACTATATATATATATATATATATATATATATTATATAGACTTATGACCATATCACATTGAAAATGTGCAGGTTGTGTAGTGGATAATGACTCAGAATTGGAAAATCAGAGAAATGAGTTCCAATTCCAGTTAGGTTCAATACCTCTTTTTGTGAAAGATGATCTTTATCATATATATATTATGTAGTGATATGTAAATGAGGTACTGTATAAAAGGCAGTATCGCTATATTGATGTGAGAGTTATCTTTTCTTGATGAGACTATATCTGTCAGAGAATAACAATATGGCATCACTGATCGGTTACTTAACCACAATGGAGGATTCTGAATATGTTGAAACCTGGCTTAGGTATTTTGCATTGTTGGCAAGAGTGAAAAAGTTAAAGGACACCAAAGCTAGTGGAGGAGTAAATGAAGTTTTGGGTTTGTTTTTGGCCTCAGTGAGGTGAGGCCTTAAAAAAATATCCATCATGGTCTATACCAAAGTGTTGGAAGATTTAGCCTATGAAGAAATTGCTGCCATCATAAAAGTGAATATAGGAAGAAAAAAAGGATTGGTCATGCAGAAAGAACTAAATTTCTCAAAAGTAGACAAAGACTAGATGAAACTATTATGTAATATGTACAGCGATTGAAAGAAGTGTCAAGATATTGTGTTCGAAAGAATGGGTTTGGAACAAATGCCTATCGAAGACAAGCTAATTTTGTTAAGACTGATTGAAGGAATGTTTGACATCTTGTACAAGCGTAAAATCCAAGAGCAGCTTCAAGCTCATAATATGCAACTGGAAGCATGTGTAGAGTTCTTACAATTGGAAGGCAGTAGGAAGAATTATAGTGCTACTAAAAGCTTACTTGTATGCAGATATTGCAATAAGGAACATGAAAAGAGCAAAAAAGTGTCTGGCCTTTGGGAATGGGAAGCAGTGTTTTAAGCGTAAAAAGAGGAATCATTTCCAGACAGTATCAACATATGAAAAGTGAGTGGAAAATATAGATCCTCCCGTTGAAAATATGGAAGTATTTGAGATAAAAATTGATAGCAAGTTTCAAGAAGTCACTACAATGAACACCCCTATTGGATTAATAAGATGGACTCATCTGTCGAGTGGAGTAAAATATCAAGTAAGATTTTCCAAAAAGCTATCAAAAAAGTTTTAGAGGTGATTAAAAATATAATTGTATATCATTCATGACTTTGGTTACAATAAATTTTCTTAAAAGTAAAACAATAAAAAATTTCAAATTCAATTAAATATCAAATAGTATAACAATTAATCAAAAAAATAGGAGTTTAATTGTGAAAAGATTTCATACCTAGGATATCAAACATCCAAAGACGGTTTATCACCAGATGATAAGTTTGTTAATAAGATATCTGAGGCAGCTGCATACAGAAATAAAAAAAAAAAAAAAAAAAAAAAAGTCAGAATTTTTTTTTTAAGATTAACCAATTTCTATAACAGATATCTGCCATTATATAGTGTTGGTTGGGTTTTATGGCATATCAACCACTGTAGGTCATTTAATGCCAAATTAATAATATATATATATATATATATATATATATATATATATATATATATACACACACACACACACACACAAACACACACCTATATATGGTATCAAATGACAATTGTCCAAAAAAAAGTTACATTTTGCCGACAATATTTGTCTTCTGACTTTTTTAAGGCAAAAATGAAATGAAAATGTTTTTGTTGTTATAGTTACATTAAAATTAAAAATTAAAAAGATAGACACTTGTGTTAAGCCTTTTTTCTGGTTAATCCCATAAATTACCTTTATAGTAAATATTTTATTTTTTTTTTTTTCCATGTCGACAATATAGTTAAATTCCCAGATGAATTCTGTGGACAAGACAGATTGGTTTCAAATGACAATTGGGAAAAAAATCTTACATTTTTTTTGCGTTTAATATCTTCCAACTTTTTCAAGGCAAAAATGAAATCAAAAATGTTCCTGTTGTCGATATGGAAAAAAAAAAAAAAAAAAAAAAAAAATTAGGTAAATTTACTTAAAAAAATTAATATTTTTTATTTTATTCCCTGTTAATTAAATTAAAACAAAAAGATTTTCTTTTTGAAATGCTGCTAAAATTGACCTTATAAATAATCAGATAAAATGTAAGATTTTTTTTCCAATTATCATTTGATACCAATTGGTTTGCTAACAGAATTCATCTGACTTTAACTAAATATTATATATATATATAAAACATATATATTTATTAAACGTTTTCAAAAAAATATTTTCCAAAACATTATCTGAGGCATTGAAGTTGGACGTAGTTTATCGCCATACCCAGGATGGTGGATGTAATTAATTCAAAACCCAGGACATGGGTAAGATCTGGAAAAAACTAAAATAGTTCAACATTTGCCCATAATTGGGACCCCTAATAGGTGCTACCACCCCGGTCAGGGGTGATATGGAACACCAGCAATGTAAAGAGGACGTTTCCATACTCTCAAAACCTCCTGATCGGAGGACTTGCTGTTGGATGCAGTTTAACGTCATACCCAGGACAACATGATATAGTGACCTTGTGGAACCATTTAATGAAATAAGGAAGAAGAATACTAAGTTTCATTGGACAAAAAAGACAGGAGGTTGCTTTTGAGAAATTTAAAAAAAGCACTCATAAACAAACCAGTTGTTAAAGTTTTCAACCCAGCAAAAGAACTGATGTTAACTACTGATGCCAGTGACTGTCCTATAGCTGCAATATTGTCACAGGTGCATCACCCTGTAATGAGAAATTCAGAAAATTAACATTAGCAGAGGTGAATTATTTGAATATTGAGAAGGAGGCATTGGTGAGTGTATGGAGCATGGAAAGAGCTAGAAATATTTTTGGTGGAAAGAAAATTTCTATTAAAATCTGATCATAAGCCTTTGGAATTTATATTCAATCCCAGAAAAGATTTGCCAAAGGTCACATCTGCCAGGATATTAAAATATTCATTCTTATCTTTGTCAGTTGATAACACTATATTTACATAAAAAGTTTATACAAAATAGTGTTTTCATCATGGTTGTCATAATCACAATATTTCAGCCATTCTACCTCCAAGCCTTCTTCAGATGCCTTATATTTAACAACATTATGGAAATTTTGAATCAAAGACTTTATTCAATTAAAAAAACCCCAAAAAAAACAGATTGTCTTCATTATCATTCTGTTTATCCAAAAGTGTATTCAGGCATTCAATTGGATCTGGTGGTTATAAGTTCACTTCCTTAATCAGGTGGTAAAAGTCATACTTCTTCTATGTACCATGTCCCTTCAATATGTGATCATGGCTCTCCACAATTTCCTGTCCTTTGTAGCTCTTAGTAAATTTTATTTTTTGCTATCTCTTCTAAACCCTGTTCTGCCAACCATTTACACAAGCTCATAAGGTAGGTTATGTGCTGTTTTCCTCTGTTCCTCAATATATCCTATTAGTGTCAAATCTTCTAAGCTCATTTTCCTCATTATGTACCATAGAAATTTTAACTCTTTCTGATGTTAAATATATATGTTTCTTAACTTACAGGGAGTACATTGAAATTATAAAAGTTTCTTTCACTCAAAGACATGTACAAAGAAATAATGATCATGAACAGTATAGAAATGCCAAAATCTTGAGGGACTATAAGCAGTGTACTTAAATTCATGATCAATTACATATGTTCCATTTATCTTAATTCATCCACATTGTACATTTTTCAAATTTTACCAGCAACAAGCATAATTATAGAAGAACCTTTATTTGACTCAAGCACATAAAATCATGACTTTATACACTGGTTGTCTAAAAGCCAAATCCATCTGAAAATGGAGTCCTACTGTCATACATGGATAGGAGCTGTTCAGTCTTCATTTTCCAGTCTCAATAGCATCTAAAAGCATCTCAATTGTCCTAACAAGTGATTAATTATTTTCTACCCTAAAACTCCTTTCTCTCCATGAAATCTAAAAAAAAAACCTAAGCCACAAATTGCTCCATTGCTATTTCCATGCAACTAAATTTTAATTTCAATCTGTTGGTAAACTCTCACAGCCAAGAACTGCCATAATAAAAGCAAGTTGTAATGAACTAACATTCCCCTTCATATTCTATGGGTGAGATGTACTTTCCACTTAAACAAACTTTTCAACAAGCCACTGTTTTGTGGAACCAAAAAAAGTGGATTATTCTCCCAATCACTTTTCTGAACCTGTTCAAGTCCATTGTAAAAGTTATATTCCCATATATCCTTATAAACTTAATTTTAATCTATAACCCTTTACCTCGATAATTTTCTTGGGTCTTATTCAAGGAACATCATTGTAAAAAAGAACTTCTTTTTTGAGGACAGATTGTCTGGTTTAGCTCTGATTCCATACAAAAGAAATTTGAAAATACTGAAATGTCTTCATTAAACAAATCCTGGGAACAAACTTTATTTCATGGATAGAAAATTTAAAAGCAAAAACATTTGAATAAGAAAGGGACATAAAACAAGGATATATTTTCTCATTGGATTTATTTAATCTATACAGTAAGGTAATTCTAAGAACTAGAAGTCCCACCAGGATTTATTATTATTTGGTACAATCTTAAGATATACAGATTCTTAACTTGATTAGACAATGTTTAAACTCAAGGTACTGCTTTTGATAAGGTATCCCTAAATTGGTTTGATAAACTAACCATCATTTAGATAAAATAAAATGTATGATTGCTAATTAACAAGACAGGCATCCCAAGATGCAATCTATGAATAGATGTCAAAATCGAGCAAATACAGAAATTTAACTATCTGGGTAGTGTTTTAATAGACAATGGAAAATGTGATATGGGAATACAAAATTTTTTAAAAAAAAACTTATTTATTAAGAAAAAATTTCATAAGAAAAGCATGCTGAACTACTATGTAATATTATTTCTTCTTACATGGCAATGGTTATCTAGACTAGCTTCATTAACCAGACTCAATGGTGAAATTGACCATTTTAGAAATGGTTTCTTCAAAAGGATGTGAAACAATGCCACTGAACATGTGAGCAACAAAGAAGTTTTGGAAAAATGGAAACAAATGAATATTCATACTTAAAATGAGAAAGAGAGTTGAAATTTCTAGGACACATAATGAGGAAAGAAGGCTTGGAGAAGGTAATATTCACAGGACATATTAAAGTCAAAAGGAGCAAAAGAGAACAGCTAGTAACATACCTAATGAGCTTGGATGGCAGAACAATGACTAGGAAGGATAGTAAGGAAACAAATATCATTTAAAGGATTGAAAGTTGTGGAGAGCCATGATTGGCCATATCATGAAGGAACATGGTACATAAAAGAAGAATAGATAAGCTTACAAGAATGAAACAAAAACAAAATAGACTATTGTGGTCATCCATTTTTTATATTAATTTATTTTGTTTGCATTTAAAATGTAAAAAATGTAAATAGGGAAAGTTACTAAATATAATAATCACACAAAGGTTTTTAATGAATGATAATACTTAGGACATGAACAACATAAGATTCACCAGTGGCATGTAGAAATAGTAGTCAAGTGAATTTCGCAATGAATTTCCAACTGCAGACCAACATATACCATATTCACTACTATATTTATGGGAATAGGGGCATACCCATTACTGTCCATAGGTACGCTATAACAATAAGTTATATTTTGATTTAAAATACAAAATAACAATTATGTACTTTCTTTGAAAGTCAAAGCTCAATCATTATCTATATTCTTTATAGTCTTAAGTTCTTACCCCCTTATGATTCATTCATATTACTCATCTCATTCATCATTACCATTTTCACAGTAAACCTCTACCTTGACATTGCATCGAGTGAAAAACATGTAAAACAATCTCTCAAAATCACTCCATCAATTAAAATTTTTTTCGAGAGAAAGCCATTTTTCCTCAAAAGTTAGGGGTAGTACTGCATGTATAAAATTGTCAGCTCTTCTTAGGCTGTAGAATATTGCATAAGGACAATTGAAATGTTTTCCATTTTTGTGGTAATTGCCAAAAATGCTTGTATTGTCAATATCATGGTAATACTGACAAACATCATAAAAAGAATAGACTTTGGACTTTCCTATATTTAAATTCACAGAAACCTACCAAACTATATCCACAACATGCTAGTAGAAAATACACGTATATTCATCCACATGTAAAAAAAAGATTAAAAATAATGGAAGCACTAATAATGAAAAAGAAAAAGTCAACACTTTTGGAAAATAAAACATTCCTGTAACTTCAGATACATACATAAAAAAGTCACACATTTAGTTAAAAATAAAAATCATCCTTTTGTAAGTGTTCAGATATGCAAAACTTTTAGAAAGTTTTTACACACTTTGTGTTCAGAAAAGAAAACACTTGTATGAACACACATAAAAATAAAAAGATTAATCACAGTGCTTTGTGAGTTGTCTTAAACAAAACACACATATATATATAAATATATATCATTTTTTCATGATCAGTAGAAACGACAGACATCAGTTATGACACTATCTTTAATACAATTGTGAAGAACACAGGTTATTGAGAATTACTATGTCAGAAAAGTGGTAAGAAGATGAAAGAATTATGTTCCAATTAACATAATTTATGTTAATATGCAGGTCAGTTGGTGTTAGGTTGACCTAGGTAGAGGTCAAGTTTAGTCATCATGACATGTAACAGTCAAAAGATAAAACAGGAAAAGCATCCCTTTCTAAGCATGACCTATATCAGGCAAAAAAGGGGTCAGGATAATATACTCTCATTTCAGGGTAGGGAATATAGGTCAAGTGGAATAAAAAACGTTTTGTAGAAGTAAATAGGTCAAAGTGACATTAGGAATAACACACACACACACACACATATATATATATATATATATATATATATATATATGTCTATATATATATATATATTTATTAGACTATGAAAACAAAACTGATATATAAACTATTATACTACTAAAACAATGATTTAATACGAAACAAAATCATAAGCTAAACCTTCAAGGAAGAATTTACTGTCACCTGTAATAATTGCCATAAGGAATACATAGGAGAAACATTGAGGAATTTGAATAAAAGATTATATGAACACAAAATATATCTTTGACAAAACACACTAATTGATTTGTTGTTCACCATAATAACATTTTAACAAAAATGTTACTTTAATTAAAAGAGGAAACCATTTATTAAGACAAAAATGTATAGAAAGTCCTTTAAGAGCCAGATCGGTAAATTTATGTCCATGTTCTTATAACATTTCACCTCTCTTGGCAGATCTTCTATTATCACAATGTGGGACATTTAATAAAAGTGATAAAAATAAACTAAATGAAATTAGGTAGACTATATAACCAAAACACATATTTAAGAAAAAAAATATTAAATTTAAAATGCCAGCATTTAATTATCTTTGATACTTTGTTATATATATATATATATATATATATATATATATAAAACTTTAATAAAACTGAAACATATTAGATTGATATATGTTTCCTTTTTATTTTTTTTATCATATATATATATATATATATATATATATATATATATATATATATATGAGAATAGTATAATAATAATAGTAGTAGTACCTGCAAACAGTAGTATTACCGATTTATTTAAGCTAATGCAACTAAAAGATAGTTATATTTGGCCTATGTCCCATAGCACTGGTACTGAAAAAAATACTCAAACCATACAGGAAAGCAAATAATAACCTCATGTATATAAACAAAAATTCAAATCACCCACCTAATGTATTTAAGCAAATATCAAAATTTATTGATAAAAGAATTGCAACTAATTCTAGCAGTATAAAAATATTTAATGAAAATAAAAAATATATGACTCAGAATTAAGAAAAAGGGGTTATTCAAATAAATTAGAATGCATAACTAAAAACAATACATACAAAAACAAAAAAGCAACATAATTTGGTTTAACCTCCCATTAACAACAGGAATAGTAGACTGTGTTTAGAAGAAAAATTATCAATAACTTTTAATAACCAAATTAAATTATTAAATAAGAAGAGTAAGATAATGGTTCGATACTGATGTTTTAACAAATATTTACTTTGTAACTTAAATACTAATATAACAAATACAACACACAGTATTATAATTTAAATACTAATATAAAATAATAACTTCAATACAAATCATATTAAAAAAAATTATAATTGGAAGAAAAATTTACAATTGGAAAATTATTACTTATGAACTTTGTTTTTTGACAAAAATCATGAAGGTGTTTTAGATCCAAACATAAACTTCATGAATGTAAAAATATAACAATTTATTAAAAAGACGCAAAAAATTAAAATGGAAAACAAAAAAAAACATGCAGAAAAATTGGAAATATATTTATTTAAATAATAGACTCTTGAAAAGTGATGTTTCCCAGCCAAACTTTGAAGTCAAAGGACATAATATCTTTTTGATATGCACAATTGCAGTTAAAAAAAATAAAAAAAATATTATCAATGCTCTATTTTAATATTGAGCACTATATGAAAACATCAACTTTTTTTGAAAAAAAAAAAATGAATCTGAAATCTTATGTAAGAACAAACATATTCTTTTTATAGAAAAAAATATTTAAACAATGCACTGTTTATAAACAGTATTAACATTACCGGCCTGAATGTCTGATTTTCATAGTAAATGTGTCCATCCGACGAAAATCAAAACATTATATCCTATGGAAACATATCATAAATGTGACTATCGCTTTACCGATTAGGCCAGATCATTTATTTTTGGTTATCAAGATCAATATTACTGTTTTTTACATTTGATGTTATCCGAGATGATTGCAAGAAAAATCATAGGAGAATTGTAATTTACAGTAAAATCAACCTTGCTAACTGAAAGCTCCTCTTATTTCAATTGGCAAAAGCAAATTTCTGTGATATATCTTTTGATTCCTTTAAATAAATATTTTCATTTGAATATATATCTCGGATAATTACTGGCTTGAATATTATTAAATGTTCTTTTTAACAGAGCTTTACTTCAATGTGTATCTTTTAAAAGAACCCACAAAATACAAAATTCTTTAATGTATCAAAATATATATTTATATATTTTTATATATATATTCATTTATATATATAATCAACTTTCTAATATATATTTATATATATAATTTCTATTCAAATATATATATAATATATGAAAATATTTAATATCAATATATTATAAGATATATATATATATAATTAATATATTTGTATATGGATATATACATATATATATATATATAATATATATATATAATACATATATATATATATAAAGATGTTAGATATTATGATCAAATGTTCAATTTTTTTGACAAAAAAAAAAATTTTTTAAATACTGAAAGTAAAAGATTTGTTGCATTGTTGATATGAAATTCTTTCAATCTAACCCAGATTTTGGAAGCCCACAGCATGCATGCACCTTTGGAAGATCCTGAAAACCATACCAAGGTTAATGATTTTAATTAAAAAAATTTAAAAATAACTGTTTGGACCTTAGCACAATAATCAAAAGTTTTGTGACTGTTTGCACATAAATGAGTTTTCCAACAAACTGCTCAAATATTCCAGATTTCACTCTTTCACAGAAACTAAAATTATGGTTTGCCTCCACTGTTTATTTTTGATTAATCATTTACTTCATATCAAATAATATTATTATTTTTTAATGGGTTTCAGGGTTATAAAACCATGAAAAAAAAAAAAAAAAAAAAAAAAAAACACTGTTGAGGAGAAAGAACAATAAAAGAACAGGGATTAAAAAGACTGTAGATAATGATTGACATTGTATTTAAATTTTTGAAAATCAATATTGACTGGGAAGCAAGAAGAGAGTTCTCCAAGTAAAAAATGTGACAGAAGAAGCTATTAGCATAGAAGTTATGGTTACATCTAATCATTTCAACTGTAAAATGATGAGACTTTGCAGACATTCTAGTACTATGCTTAAATTCATAAAGCCTAAGTACCTATTTACATTGTTTGAACTGTTGTCCTCATCTTTGTTGCCATATTCATGACGTTTCAGCTATTGTATGCTTTGACCATCTTCAGATGATTGGAATTTCAAATTGAATCCTTTATTTCTTCCACCAGGGTAGATTGTTCTAGTTCCATGTGCCGTGCCTCTTTTGGATGTCTTAGTTATCTCCCTTTAACTCAACTCTTCAAGTTTTTTTTCAACTTTGGCAACAAAGCTGAGTACAACAGTCTGAACAATATAATAAGTGTAAATAAATACAATATTTCATCTCAGAAATAGATAGATAGCCTAAGTAGCATCGAGGAATGTTCATCAGAACAATTGAAAAAAGTTGCAGTATAAACAAGTGGGCTCTGTGGGTGTTGAACAAACATATGTGTGCTTGAGCAGGTATCTGTGACAGTGACTGGTTACCTAGCTTAGCAGATAGGTGTGCCTGGAAAAGGAGAGTAGCTGGCCATATATATAAGTTGCTTTAAAATTCAAAAATTTACTTACTGTAAATTAATGCACACGTATTTGAATTATTATTTTCCTGACTGCACAGTTTCATGGTTCAATGTCCACTCTTCAAGGGTCCTTTTTATATAAATTTGCATTTATTTTTTACTGTGACTGATGTTTATGCGTGGATGTTTCCATGTGTCCATCAGTCCATTCATAAATGCAAGTTCTCCACAAATAGCATACTTCCAATATGCACTCATAACAAACACATGCATGTTCAAGCATGCTCATAAGCAGATTTGTAATGGAATTTTTTTTCTATTGTATATTTTTCATTATTATATATATATTTTTTTATATTTTCATAATTATTAATTTTCATTATTTTTCTATATATATATATATATATATATATATATATACACACACACACGTATATTATATTTATGTGTAATATTTAAATTTAATTTTAGTTATATTATTTGATTCTAATATTTATATATATTTACAATCACACACACAATAATATATATATATATATATATATTAAATTTTATTTTTTTTAAAATTTATGAAAATTATTGTTGTTGTGTTGGTGTTTAAGTTACAAAGTAGATATTTGTTAAAATGTCTAGATTTACCCATTAATTCGTTTTTGTTTAATGTTATTTGCAGGTACTTTTTTATTATTTCCTATTTGATTTTTGTAGGTATATTTTTTCTTTTTGAATCCATATATATATATATATATAGAGAGAGAGATAGATAATGTTGTGTTGTTTGCCTATCTATTGAATTTGAATGACATTTTATGATTGTTTAACCTTTCCTTAAATGTTGTTTCAGTAGTTGCTATATAATTTTTTGGTTCTGTGTTAATATCATTTAATACAGTTGCTTTATATATTATATTATTGGTTAAACATTTATTATCACGTGGACAGTTATTTTTATTTTGACAATTACAATTGTTATTCTGATTTGTATTATTGTAATTGTTGTTATTTTATTATGCTTATTTATTATATTCTCTATATTATTCATACAATTGTAGCAGATTTTTATTGTAATCTTATTAATGATTTCTGAATGTTTCCTATTTTAATATTTAAGTATTTATCAATTAATTTAAAGAATAATTTTTTGTTTTGTTTTTTAATGTATAAGGTGGGTTAAACCAAATTATCAACCTGTGCAAGTAAAATACTGTTTAAACTAAACTATGTTTATTAAGGGCTACAAAGGAGAGGAAATTGTGGAGAACCATGAATGGTCATGACAGAAAAATATCTGTAGTGAGTAGCAGCCATTCTGTAAGTTTTGTGTCTTCAAAACATTTGGCAAGGCCAGAACTAATCAGCTTTTCAGAATATGAAGCAGAATTATTTGGCATGAACATACTCTTTAGCCTAAAGGCTCTTAATTTTGTCCGCTTTTACAAGAAGTTTTAATAATTTTCTGGATTTATTATGATACTATTACCTTTGAAAGGATTTATAATTTTATTACCTGTAATACTATCCAAAACCATTACTCCACCTTGCCACTCTTGTCTTTTGATGACTATTTTCATTTAGCCCAGCCATCAAGTCCAACCAATGTAGCTCTATATTCATCATTAAAAATAAGTGTTGAGGAATCAGTTTCCCAACTTAAAGGTTTCTCCTCATGGTCATGAATGTATTTTCATGACTTGAGCCAGTATCCATATTCTGTGTTGTTAGTCTTGTTTACATTCACACCACCAGATGATTTAGTTATTTTATTACTGCTTAATTCACTTTTCTTTCTTATTAATTTTTCTTAAAGATAGTTTTTTTTTTTTTTTCCTCTTACCTTGTATAAATTTTCAATTCATTTTTTGATTCTTCTCTAATTTCTGTTCATCTTTTCTGTAATTTCCAGCATTATGTTCCCATCACTCAATAACTTCACAAAGTTTTGTTTCTCTTTTTATGGTACCTCTCAGTCCTTATATATCTTGAATTAAAAAAATATCAATAACTATAATCTGTATTTACAATATGAGAACCAGACATTAAATTACATAATAAAATCTCACACCACCAAATAAATTGCTGCAAATATTTCTAATACAAACAGATACTTTGTCTGAATTTTTCAAATTTAGGAGAATAGTTCTTGGCAGAAATATTTATATATCTACATGTCTAGGCTTTGTTGTTCTCACATTTTCCGAATTGTTCATTCAAATATTGTACCCATTGTAATTTCGCCAACCTTCATCAGATGTATGTTGATCTGACATACACAGTGAGTGCAATCCCTGAATTGAGTTGTCAGTGGAAAAAAAGGACAAGCAACAAAAATGTGAGAGACATCTGAAGAAGGCTGAAGGTTACAACTGAAACATGAGCATGCTAGTTTGATTAGCAAAGCATATTACAATAATAATTACTCATTTTGTCAAGAATTAGCAATTACTTACATTTTTCCTCTTTCAATGTTGATTATGAATTTCTTTATAGCTTTTGTAGAAAACACAAACAAACCCACAGATTATTATTGCAGTGAGTACAAATACAGACCCCATACTATTATCCAATTGTAAACTAGAGTGGAAATTGCTTCAATCTTGATGGCTCGGTTAAATGAAAATAGTCATTTAACATGATTCAGAAGACAAAGTGAAGTAATGGTTTTGGCTACTATTGCAGGGAGTAAAATTATAAGTACCTTCAAAGTTAATAGTATAATAATAATTACAACAATTTAAATATATTTCCCTAAAATAAATCTTGCTATGGTGCACCATTTTTACTGTGTTGCAGTAACAAAAAAAAATAAACAACTACAAACAGAAATTAGATCCTTGCAATAAAGATAAGAATATAGTAATTTGGAGTTTAATGGAATTCTTGCTCAAGACTCATGAGTTCATAAACCAACAGACAGATCTCCCTCTACCATGTGAATTACAATACCTACCTAACCCTATACTTAGAGAGTACAGTAGATTGACAGGTATTTTCATTTTTCCCTAACTTTGAAAAGAATAAGTCAAAGTGACATACAATAGAATATAGGCCATCAAGAGTTAGTGCTGGTTTCTGGATAATTTAGATGTAGTCATACATAGAAATAAAAGAATAAAAAGAAATGTATTTATATAATGTTCTGATAGGTCTTTTTGAAATAAGTAATTTCTAAATTCTGGATTACTTTTCTGAACATGTATTTCTAAAATTTGTTTAGACATATTTCTTTAGTTTTCAACTATAAATCTTTAATACTACCATCAGTAGTAATAAATTCTTAACTTTTCTTGTAAAAAAAAAGTATGTAAGCTTGAATATAGTAGGTTCTTTTCAAAAAAATTCTGAATGGATACTTCAACATATATATATATATATATATATATATACACACTTTTTCTCACCTCTCCAAAACATCAAGAATGTCTCATGAGAATCAAAAGCTTGGACACAGCTTTGATTTGACAAGATATTTTGTGCATCTGGAACAGCCAGGTGTGTGGAACGTTTTTTTTTTCTTACAAAGATGTTCACCCTGTACAAGGCCGAGAGCCACCCAAGGTAGAGGTTTAAAGAGTAAGAGGCACAGTTTATGCGGATATGTGGGGAAGGTTAACTTGAGACATCAACAGGTTAAGATTTTAGTGATTGGGGAAGCATCCTTACAGAAGTTGCTTCCACAAAACAGCAGTTCATGGGAAGAAGCGGCTTGAGTGGAATTCACTTCTCACCAATGGAATACAAAGGGAATAAGGGTGCATCATTACAATGTCCATAGCATGGCAGTTCTTAGCCATGAAGGTTAGTACTGGTGGAACTAAGGAATGTAGTTTGTCTGAACACTTTCTGTTGTAACCTAGAGAGGGTTACTGAATGAGGAATAACCAAAACGAAGGTTGGCAATGAAATGGTAATCTTTATAATATCAACAAAATACAAAACTCGCCAGAAGCATGAAGTAGGTAAACCACTGCTAGTGGTGGACTAGTTAGACAGCATATTAGCCCCAACTTACAATAGTGTCCAACGTATTTATGAGAATTGGGACATACCTATTAGTGTTCATAAGTACGGTATATAACACTTTCCATAGAAATAGAGATAGAATAGCAAAAGACTTGCAACATTTAGTCTGTGAGAAAGGAGTTGTAGGGTGGAAAATTTGCAGTTAGAAAAAGTGAATTGATATAGAATGTCAATTCTCTTTAATAAAACTTGTTTTAAAGGACAATTGCTGCCTAATTATAGTGTGTGTGTGTGTATATATATATATATATATATATATATGCTTAATATAAATAAAAGTTTGTCACCTTGTTGATTGATGTTAACTTCAGCATCCAGACTTTCGTAGATGACCTGTCCATCCACTCTTCAGATATAGAATTAATATAAGTAAAAAGTCTGTCATTTAACTGGTTGATGTTACTTTCAGCATCCCAAAAAAACTAAACATATGACAAAAATTGATAACTGTCCTAGTTTGAGGATATTATATATACACACACACACACACACACATGCACACTTAATTTTCAATCCTCAAAGTAGAAAAATTATCAATTTTTTTTTTTTTCATATGTTTAGTTTTATAGTATAATAAAGTGTTTTCATAACCCAACACCTTTAAGCTTCAGGGCTTACAGAAAAAAAATACCGATAGTTTCTTGGGGACAAATTGGGGGTTATATATACACAAACACATAGTATACAAATATATATATAATACACACACACTTTAAAGGAACTGATATGCAAATTTTCAGGATAACAATTGAGTCATTACTTATCGAACTATTTAGTTTATGCTACAGTGACTGATAAACTCCTACAACAAAAGATTCTCAAATTACCAAAAAACACACTCTTAAATTTTCAAAAAATTCAACCTTAGCGTTACGACTGCATGTTCCAAAAGTTTGTATCCATTATCAATAACACATTTCAAAAGACATATTTCAATTCACATTACATATTTGTGTCTCGGATGCTTCCTGAATTTTACCAAAAATATCATTTCCATGCCTGAAGATGACTGAATGCAGAGTCGAAAATACTTGCCTATTTAAGAAAGACGTTATACAGATTATAATTTTAAAAAACAAGGATCATAACATTCATTGAGTGATTGGTAGGTTAATGCATCTTTAAAATTTTGTTAGTGAAAGGATTTCGCCATTTTATATCATTTTTACTAATTTACTTTTTGTATGAATGATTCATTGTAATATATACACTTATAGATGCAGATATATCCAAAGTAAATGAATAGGTATATGGACCTTCATACTAATATGAGTAGATAGGTTCACCTACTGTTCACACTACTCCTTTGTCTTTTGAACAGGAGTAGAGATTTATCTCTTGTTTCCCATTTAGGATTGGGTTTCTGGATCCTTCTAATGTCTACTTCAACTCTATATTCCTAACGCTTGTCCTTTCTTATGCTAATACAACTTCACGTAGTAACCTTCTAGCTTGAGTGGCTTTTGGGCTTTGTATTGGGTGAACATTAGTATAAAAAAAAAAAAAAAAAATTAAAGAAACATCTGAAGAGTCCAAATCTAGTTAAGTACAGATTCAAAATGCGGCTGAAGTTAATGCTTCTAAGTGTTTAAACTCATAAAAAAATATCCTTTTGTACATAGCTGGTTGGGTTTGTGTGTGCACACACACCAATGTCACATTCAATTGCATCACAAAACACTTCTAAGAGAGACAACAGGCCCGTTCCATTAAAAAAAAAAAAAAAAAAAAAAAAAAAAAATCCATTTTTCCTCTCTGTTCTTTCCGCTGAACACAAAGCATAAATTCCCCTCCCCAACTTAGGCTATATTATAGTGTTCCCTCTCCCCTGTCTCACAAATGACAAAACTTAGCTCCTGTGTTTTTCCATAGCACTCTGTGGGTTATATTTTATCTCTAATACATGAAACTATTTTCATGCATATATTTTTTTTTTTTTTTTTAAATCTTTTTGGGAGCCTTTCTCTTAGTTTAGGTATTAGACTGCCACCCTCCTCTTGTTAAAAAAGAAAAAAAAAACAGATTTTTAAAAAACATAACTGGCATCCTTGTTCTTCAAATCATTGTATATCTGATAATTTTTAAAGGTTCAAGGTGGTTTTTAAATGTCTGTTAATTCTAAATATCTTCACACATAAATAGAGAATATATAATAAGAAAAATAATAATAAAAAGAATCATAAAAATAAAAATAATAAGAAAAAGAAAAAAAATAAGAATAATAATATAAAGATAATAATAATAATTATTATTATCATTATTATTATTAAAAGAATAAAAAAAAATGTCCTGATGTTACTCCAGGCATGGTTCTCATATTTTCTGATGTTAATTGATTAGAGGTGTTAACATACACTTTGGTGAATTACAGTAAATAACCTGTTTAGTACTACAGATTTGCTTGTCAGTTCCTTGACCTTACCAGCTGGGCATGTCCACTGCAATCTGATGCACTGTACATCTTGGTTTAGGCATAGGACTATTTGAAGAACATCATAGCAGGGTGTCCAGTGGGTTGCATTTTTGAAGGATGAAGTAACCAATTTGAGAGTCACATCTAGATACTTGGGAGCACCTCCAATCAGAGAATGCATTTCTAAATGGGCTCTACCTGCAAGGTTATGCACTAATTTTATCAAAACTTGTCACCATATTGCACTCATCTAGCTGTGATGCATGTGCTTGTTATATCCTTATCAGACTGGGTGTCATGATGGGGATATTAGTCTTAAAATATACAAACATGTTTCAATGAATAATATAGACATATTGTGTTTATTTATTTTTATGAGTTGTTGAATCAATTTTTTGATGTTAAGATGAAATTCATCAAGGAAGGCATCATAGTTTTTGCTGTTGTGATGATGATTTTTAAAAATTCAAATTCTCAAGGCCCTCTATATCAAAATCAACCAACCAACCAACCAATCAACACCCGACAAAATTTATTACAAATATAGCAACAACATATTAAAGTACATGTAACATTTAACATATTAAAGTACATATAACATTTAATGTCATTTTACATTTCTACTAATTTCCAGTCAGCTCTTTTATATTGAAACACTTGTTTTGTAAAAAAATTCCATAACTACAATGGATAAATTCTAAAACAATTATAACAGAGCAGAGTGTTTCTAAGAATTTCCATCACAACGGAGTGCAGATTTTATTGCAGTTACAATAAGTTGTCTTTGTAATTTACTGCTGAAGATGATCTTGAAAAACATCAAAGTACTTGAGCTAAAAAAAACTATGGCACCTTCCTTAAAGAATTTTGCACTCTCTCTTATTCAATAAAAATATGAAAATTATGAAAAATTAACCAGTTTATTTTCTTAAGTCACAAGAGGCAACCTGAAAAATTAACTTTTTCCTAATATTACATGCTATGCAGAGACAAATAATTATAATGCCCATCACTGTTGAAACACTTTGAATGGTCACAAAGAACCAAGTAAAAAAAAAAAAAAAAAAACTAAAGTCAAAATTTTTTAAACACATGAGTATAGCTAGAATACTGAGGAGACTTGCTGTTACTCATTTTCCAGCATAACCACCAGTTGCCTGGAATGAACATAAAAAAAAAAAAATTTTGAAAAAGGAAAACCTAGAAAGATGAAAAGCCCAAAATGCAACTTACAAATTGTCAATATCAACCAATTACAGAAGGTTAGGAGTAAGCGTTTTAACAGAGGATGGAAAATGTGACCCTGAGTTCTGAACACACAGACTAGCAAAAGGGGCATTCCAAAAGCCAAGCAAAGAGCTGAAAAATTCTAATAAAATATCCTTTTATATGGCAATGAATGCTGAATAATCTCCCCACAGATGAGGAGAAAACTGGAGGCAGAAGTGTGGTTCTACAGAATTCCATGGACGGAACAAGTAAGCGACAAAGTCTTAAAGAAAGTGGCAACAAAAAGAATACTTATGTTCAGAATCAAGAGAGGGTTAAATCCTTTAGACACAATGCGGAAGGAGGGCTTGGAAAACTTAACCCTCACAGGGAATATTGATGGTAAGAGAGATAGGGAAATCCAGCAAGCCACATACTCGGCAAGCTTGTGTGAATGGATGATGGAACTTTCTTCTTAGCAATAGTAGAAAAACAGTTAAGAGATACAAGGGACAGGAAGTTGTGGTGAGCCATGGCCATCCATGGCCTGAAGGTATGTGACACATAGATTGATTGATTGATTGATTGACTCATTTTCTACGAGTTATTAACCCTTTCTTAGTTATTTAAAGCCAGAAAATATTTTTAGATTGTAGGAAATTTTTTGAGATAATAATGGTTTAGTGATACAAGTCTTATTAATTAACCCTTAACTGGAGGGAGAAGAGCTTCCCTTTCCAAGGTTATTTGTACACAAGTGAATATAATAAACCTAACAAGAATTGCAACACAGCTCACAAATTAACAATTCCAAATCATTATCCATTACATTGCCCACACATCCAAGCTTACAGTACTTGATATTCCCAAGTGGTTACCCATCTAGGTACTGACCAAGCTTGATGTTGTTTAACTTCAGTGATCATACAGGAACCTGAGTTTCAACATGATATGGCTGTAAGCCATAGCACATAGTTGAAGATCAAATATTGGAGGTCATTGAAAGAACTTTGTTTATGGTCATTTTTAGACCAAGAATCAAAAGAACCATAAGGATTTTGTTTTACTTGTTGTATTAATCTTTTAATACTAATTGTCTTTGAGCAGAAATATACATGGTGGTAATAAAATAAAAAGAAAACAAAGGAAGCAATGATAATAGTGGAGTATCAGTGACAACCATGAATCAATATAAGAAAACCAGGCATACAAATAGTATCAGTACCCATAACATGAAATGATCTGTAATTGTTATTTAATAGCTATTTAGATGTCTACCAGTTTGCCTCCAGTTGCATAGCTACCAGGTTTGTTTTAAAAAAAATAAATATAATCAATTTTTGATGTATTAAGAATAGAAAAAAAAAATTCTGGCGTGGGACTTTTGAGATTCAAATAGATCACTATATCCAAGCCAGCAGACCAAATCTTGTTAGAAAATGAAAGCATCTCAAGAAGCGAGATGTTGCTGTTCTCACAGATTACAGAGAAAAACCAAAAAGAGTGAACAGCAGGAAAAATATCTAAAGCTTGCCAGAAGAATAAATAAATGTGGAAAATAAAGGGGACAATTGTAACCATTACTATTGGTGTGTTTGGAATAGTCCCAAAGAGTCTTTGCAAAAAAGATGTGAAGAATTGGACATCATTATGTCCTCATCTTTATTTATTTGTTTTCAGCTGTTTTACATGTCCAGCCTTCTTCAAATTTTTTGGAATTTTGAACTGAAAAAACATTATTTATATCACTGGGGTAGACTGTTCTATTAACTATGTTTTTAATGGATGTCAGTTATCTCCTGTTAATTTTCCCTCTGAAAGTTCTCCACTGTCTTAGCCAATCTAAAATGAACTCACAATCTTTGGGTTCTAACTGGATCTAACTAACATTTATCCACTAATTGCATGAATTTCTGGGTATTATAAACCTTAATGTTTGGGACAACCATTTTTACCAGTGCTCATATTGCATTTTTGGTCTTATCATTTGGAATTAATTGAGCTCAAATTGCCACTTTGGCTCATTGGTTCACATTCTCATAAGCTGGGGTCACATATTTCAAATTAATTGGTCCAAAAAATTTGGTGTTGCATTTAATACCATCTTTTAAAAATCAAATTTAATATATTGGGGTATTTCTAGCTAATTTTATTTTTAAATTACTTCAGGAAAATGAAAAAAGGTTTCTGGTGCTCTTAAAATTAATTTGGAAAAATTATAGAATATAATCCCAAATCAATTCTAAAATGGACTACCTGTAACTTATAAAGCATTTTTCACAAATTTTCAGACCATATGAAAATTAAATTTTTTAATGCATGTATTGTTGATATTTAAAAATCAATGTTCTTTCTTTGAATATTCAAAATAATTTACAGTCATTTGAACCTAAAAAGCGGCAAAAACTGGTTGTGAAAATCTATAATTTAATAAAAAAAGATTATGTTAATATATTAAATTTGTTAAATTATCTCTTAATAAATCATTATTTTTGTTCTTTTTTTTTCCAGGTATCTTTCATAAAAGGTGCATTTAAATTTTTTCTAAAATCCATTATTCAATCCATGGGAATAAACATTTTTAGATTCTGCTTTTAGGGACACAAAATCAAAATAAACTAGAAATTAACTCAAAAAGATCTCTCTAAACAAAGAACTTCAAAATAACATATCCATTTTTATTTGAAAGTATTTCATCAACAGCAATAACTAAAATTGATAACAAATGTCACTCGAAAAGAAAATAATACCTCACAACAACATAATGAAGATCGAAAACATTCCACTTACTAAAAACAAAACATTAGGATGGTTTGGTTTGGGCTGTTTTACGACATATCAACCTCAATGCGTTATTTAATGCTGACAAAATTTTTATTACTGGTAATTTTTTTTTTTTCTAAAAATTTATTGATGGTAATTTTTTTAGGAAGTATTTCTGGTATTAAAACCTATTTTTACATTTTCATAGTATTTTGAAAATATAGTTTGAAAAGAACCTTATTTTGCCCATTTGTTGGGGGCCTAATAGGTGCTACCACCCCGGGTCAGGGCATTTCACCTGGGAACATCAACATCAAAATTGAGGTGGTTTCACATTCCTTAAAACCTCCTGAACAGAGGCCTTGCTGTTGGGCATAGTTTATCGTCTTACCCAGGATACGGATGTAGTTTATCGTCATACCCAGGACAAACTTTAGGATGGAAACCTCTATCAATAGGGAAACAACTGATAACAACTAGTAGACTTGAGCAACCTATTTTCCTGAGAAACTATTTTAAGAGAAAGATGTGATAAATTTCAACTGATGGTAGATGAATGCCGAATGTTTCCTTATAAGAAAACAGCTGATATTAGCATTATGCATGGAAAGTGGAATGAGAACAGTTCATCCTTATACATTAAATGAAGGTTTCAGATCAAAATTTTAGATAGGTTACTGAGTACAACAGATATTGAATAAAACTGCAGGGCACAATATGCTGAAATGCTGTGAGTGTAACAATCATGGGAATACTGGATTAAATGAAAAGGTATATAATAATGTTAAAAATCTAGTAATATGTTTGGCTTAAATGTGTTTGAATTGAGAATCAGAATCCTACTGTGAATGCTGCTCTTAAAATTGATTGTTATTTTTTTTTTATACATTTTAAGATTCTAGAAACATTTTTAAAATGCATTTAAAAGGTTAAATTTAAGATCCAAAATATTTTCTATGTACATTTTTCAAACTATTGTCCTCATCTTTATTGTCATATTCCCGACATTTAAGCTGTTGTACACTCCTGCCCTCTTCAGGTGATATACATTGGAATTTCAAACTAAACCCTTTATTTCATCCACTGGGGTAAATTGTTCTAGTTTCATGTGCAATGTATTCCCTGGATATCTCAGTTTCAGCTATTAACGTCACAACATTTTGGGTCAAGTCACTGGATTACTTCAGTCAACACTTTTATCCACTGGACCAGAGGGTTATGAACATCTCTCATTACAAATTTTCTGAACAAAAACGTCTGAAGTGAGAAATAGTTTCTTGAGTGACAAACATGCAAACCAGCAACAACATGGAGTGACCAACCAGAAGTAACAGCAGAAGAGTTGCAGTGTAATTTACACTATCACTCTGATAAAACAGTAGCAAGTTATAGTATAAACATTTTCAATGACAATGCCATGTTTCATTTGAGAAACATTTTTAAAACAGACAATAATCTCATTGGACAAATTTTTAGTGAGGCAATGAGTCCCAAGCAAAGTTGTGTGGTACAAAGAGGCAGGAAAGAATAGACCGCAGAAAGACAGTTACCTAGTGTTTTTATGAAAGTTTGTATTTGTTTCATGTAGACTTACTGTAACTTACTGTGTAAACTGAAAGTTCTTTAAATTGAGCAGCATATGTGGCCAAGCATGATGGTCTTGTTCAAATTGTTGATCATGCCCTTCCAAACAATAACAACTCTCTCCTTCCACTTACACCATTAACTCTCTGTATAGATATGGTAAAATTTTTCATTATATTTTATCTGTTTTGTATTGTGTTTATCTTTTTTAGTGTTAGATTTAATTATTTTCATTGGCTGTGTGTATGAACTTGTGCACAAAGCACTGTTGTAAAAATTTAAATAAGCAATCATCTGGAGTTTAGGAATGGATCAATCCATTTAACATTGATTCCTTTGAAGAAAATAGTTTTGGTTTGCAAACATTTCAGATCATAAACGGGCTCCAAGTTCTTCATTACTGATAAATAAGTGAGTTCAGTCTTCATAATTTAATATATTGAAAAGTTAATATTAAAATGTTTAATTATGATTTTTGTCTTAAAAAACATATTTCTGGAATAAAAGAAATTAAAAAAATTATGCAAAAAATAGATTGTTCATTCCTTTATTAAAATCAATTTAACTTCAAAATAGTTTTATATTAAACACATGAATCATACCATATTTTTGCAATCATCATAATTCACAATCAACAGCAGTTCATAGAAACAAGCAAATAAATCAATAATTCTTCTACAAAATGTTCATCTGTCTAGACAGCTGTTAATGATTAAAAGAAAACATTCTTGTTGAAAAACAGCAGTTCTGATAAGCATTTCAAACCAAGTAAGGAGTCATATGTAATGAATACAAATCATGCTGCTCAATAAAAGAACTTTCAGTTTATACAGTAAGTCTATATGAAACAAATCCAACTTTCTATTTACACTATTTAAATCATTCAGCTGTTGTTCTCATGTTTATTGCTATATTCATGACATTTTGGCCATTGTACACTCTGACCTTCTTCAGGTGATATATGTTGGAATTTTGAACTGAACCCTTCATTTACTCCATGTGAGTAGATTGTTCCATATGCCATGCCATTTTTTTTTTTTTTTGGATATCAGTATTAGTTAATTCCTTTTTGTAACTCAACTTCCCAGTTTTTGTTCCCTCTGCTGTGGTCAAGTATTGAGCTCACAACTCTGGGTCAACTCACTTTTTGGATTACTGAACCAACACTTATCCACTGGGCCATGTGACCTTGGAGAGTTGAGTTACTAAAGTTGAGTTACAATGGCTGAAATGTCATGAATATGTTAATAAAAATGTGGAAAAGAGTCTGAATGATGTAAATAGTTACAATACCTCGCCTCTTATGGGCACGTGGCCCAGTGGTTAGAACGTTTGCATTCTGACTATGAGACCAGATTTTGAATCTCACCATGGTTGATTTGTCAGAAAGTTATCGGACTGGAGGGTTGATCCCTGTGTGTGGCACCTTTGGAAAGTGCCTGAAAACCATACCACAGTTTAACCCAAGCCTTGTGAGTGAAATTGGATAGATGGAACACTTGAGTGTTGTCGATTGATGTCCTGTCACAAGTGACTGTGGCCGAGCGTGATGGTCTTGTTCAAATTGTTGATCATGCTAGATAACATGCTCTTTCCCAGAAACCATAACTAAGGTCTGGCTCAGCATAGTTGCAGTATAGAACACAGGTGGGCTCTCTAGGTGTTGAATAAACACAAATGCACCTGAGCAAGCATCTGCAATAGGAATTGGCTAGCCACCCTAGTAGACAGATATCCTCGAATACAAGTGGCCAGCTATACATATCTCACATCAGAAATATAGACAGATACAAACATTCTACATTACACACACAAAAGGACATTCTTTCCTTTTCTTGCAATCTCTTAAATTGTTATATAAAATGTGTTTATTATAAACCTTGTTTATAATTATTTGTTATTTCTTGATGGAGTTTTAATACTCAAATTATAATGAAGTTTGTGTGAATGAATCAATGCTCAAGTTCTCCATACTTGTGGCCTTGTTCCAAACAAAGCTCAGCTTAATAAATGACTACTATTCAGACCATCCCACTATACTGAATAGATGATATTAATAAATAATAGTTAACCCTTTGCCTGTCCTGCACATCATATGTGATGCACAGGGCATATGATTTCCATAGAAATGCATGGAGCATGATATATGGTGCACACGAGCCATGATTTTAAAAGACTGGTAGAGCTAAGGATGCTTAAGAAAAGAGTCTACTATTGAGAGGGACATCTGAGGAAAGGCCTAATCTAATATACTGTGCATCATATATGACCACAGGAGGCTTGCTTGTTTTCAGATTTATATCTATTGCAAGGCAACTCAGCTTATTTGGCCAATAGAATATGCTAACATAGTGTTTCACATAATCAAAAGCTGGGCATTACATGTGATGCACAGAGTGTAGTGTAAATAACTTATGATTTGCATATATTTGTTTGTATGTTTCTATTATGTGAAACACTATATATCAACACATTTTATTTGCCAAATAAGCCAAGTTGCCTTGCAATAGTTATAAATTTGAAAACAAGCATGAATGTTTGGATAGTATACATGAAAATGCCCTGGACATGTGAAGGGTTAATAATATTTAGTCTAACAATAATAAAAATTCAAAATAGTTTTTAATTTTTGTCTTAGTGGACTCATCAATATAAGTCAGTATAAAAGACCCAGAATTTAAAGAAAGTAACGACTTTTGCTTTACACTTTATTCAGGTCAGAAAGTAGAAATTTCCATTTTGTTTAAAAATTCTATTTTTTTTTTTATTCTCTCTTTTTTCTTTTGTAGAAAAAAATTATTGGAAAAAAAATATGGCAACTTTAAAAATTGTCTTATTGATTTTTTTTGTTTCTAGCAGAGTAGAAAATGTTGTAAGCGCTTTCATTCATTTGTCATTTTATTTATGGTAAGTGTGTGCTGGTGCCAAGTCAGTTCCAGTCAATAAAAGACACAAATGTAGCTTTTACAATCACCAGAAAAGATCTTCTCAGAAAGCAAGACATTTACTTGACAGTGTGCCATATTCCTATCTCTAAATTCATACAAACTAAAGATAGCAAGAAATTATTGTAGGTTTTCAATGTCTGGGAAAAAAAAAATTCTTTTGTTTTCTAAACTTTTGTGATGAGGCATTTTTTATTATCTTACAAATTATCTGGTCTAGTGTCGTCATTCCAATATTTCAACCAACCTATTCTTCAACATTCCTCAGATTTACTTTGAATCTAATAATCTTTGAATGTCATCCAGTATTTTCATTTTTATAATTTGTCAGCTCCTCAAAAAAAAAAAAAAAAAAAATCATATCTAAAAATCAAAGTCACATGCTCATTCAAAAAAAGATCGTGTCTGACCAAAACTCCAATAATATATTGTGAATATATCTCATTAATTAACCCATAGCTGGGAGGAGGCAAAGAGATGGATTTATACTTTTCCCAAGGTTATTTGCACATAAGTGGATATAATGAACCCAACTGGAATTGGAACTCAGCTCTCCAATTAACCATGCCATGCCATTATCCATTCCAGCACTCACACATTCAAGTTTGCAGTAACTGGTATTCCCAAGCAGTCACTATACTGTTATTTAGCTACATAATAATATCACAACTTAATGTTTCTGGTTATCATTTTGCCATTTGGAAGGTATAATCAATAAACAAAAGCCTTGTGTTCTTTGGACAACAAAAAGAAAAATCATTTCTAAATGTTGAGTGTGGCTACAAGGAATTTAGTGAAGTCTACATGTCCTATACATATGCAGTAGTGTTCAAATGTCCTCTGAGCGAGGAGAAGTACAATCAAAGTCATGGTAGCAATAATTGTGTCCTTGTTGGTGCCATATACACTGTGAGGTGAGTGGCGCTAGCATTAAATTGGAACATGATTTGCTACATTTTTTCCATTCCATGCATGGTTACCATCCTTGTTAGTTGTCAGCAGTCCCTTTCTTGAATTACCTTTGGATGCTAAGACTTTCCATGAACTGCTGATATATGTCCACAATTCATCTATTCCTGGTATGTCCTACTGTTACCTGAGGAAAAAAAACACACAGAGTATGATTCCAGCAACTTCTTTCTTTGAAGAATTTCCTAAACTGTCAGGCTGAAACCTCCTCCTTATGTGAATTCCATATATTGCAGCTCACCATGAGGAAATATGTAAACCACAAGGATAGTGATTAAAGAAAAAAAACTTTCAAGTCATTTATGTCAGCTGAAAGTTGATTTTACTAAACTTAGCTTAGTTTGGCACAAGGCCAAACGTGGGACAGGTAATGAGAAGTGAATTCATCAGAGTAGCAGTTATTTATCTGCCTCTGCACAAGGGAAAATTTTACATGGGTTTGTTTGTTTTCTTGTGTAATGGCACATCAACATCTGTAGATCCTTTTTGATGCTGAATCCCTTATTTAGTATACTTATTTGTAAGAAAGTTTGTAGTTAAATCATTTAGGGATGAGTTTTTTGTTAAAGAGGTTCTAAAGAAAAAAAAAACAAAACATTTTTTTTGATTGTGAGAGATTACATATTTGTGTAAATCATCACCTGTTTTATAAAGTTAAGAGTGTTATTCAGGTTGGTTTGTCAGCTGACTTTTTTTTAACAGAATTTTTCCAAGACCTGGTACAGACTATAAGTATGAAATTTGACACAGGGCCAGTTTAATGTGGGTTTACTCTCTCCACATACATGGAGTAGTGGGAAATTGCTCAATCTTACTCAGCACTTTCAAGCAAAAGTGACTGACCCTGACCGCTCCCTTTCAAGTGCAATGGGGAAGGTATGATGTAGCAAAATGTTTATTATCCCCTCCAACTATGAATTGATGGGATTCTGACTGGGCCGAGTAAGTTAAATTGTTGTCTGTTCACAATGTTTTTTTTTTCAACTTACAAATGTGCACACCTGTACAGATATACAAGTAGATTTATTCATGCATATATATATATATATATATATATAAATAACTGTTTCTGTCTCATAAATACAGAAATATGTGTGCGTGTGAATCTTTGAGTGTCAGCAGTGAATCAATTTATTGATTGATCAATATAAAATCAAAATTATCAGTTTCTCTTCATGTCTTAGAATGGTCGCCATAAAAATTTATTTGTGTCAGTTTTTAAAAATCAGCCTGATTCTTTTTGCCAGGAAAATAACATCATTTAACTCTATTTACATATTTCAATTGTGACCAGAACATCTGTTGCAGGTTATGAATTTAACCAAAATTCACTGCGTGAAAAATTATTTCCAAAGTCAGGAAACCTACAACCATGATTAGTTTTACTTTTTTTTTTTTTAGTTTATTTATCAACAGATACTTGTTATATCAGTTTCATTATAAAAGGAACAGAGGCAAAAATCAGCACTTAGATTTATAGCTAAAGAGTATAAATATATTCTTTTTACTCACAGTTGCTTAAATGCTATCCTCAACATCATCACTTCCTATATATAAATATATTTGCAAATGCTAATCATCCCTCAGCTTAATAATTATTAAAGTATTGTCACTGGTATGTTGCTCTGGCTGAGAGAATAAAGTACAGATAAGCAAGGAAGAATCCTTGACCTAACAAGAAAACTCAGGGGCTATGTAATTAGCAGCTAATAGACCTAGAGTTATCTCCTCCTTGATAATGTTTTTTTCAATTTGAAAGCAAAAGATCCAATTGTAATCTTACATTACAATATATTATTTTGTTGTGTTATAGTAACAAACACAAACATACTGAAATTGCATCATTAGAATAAAAAGAATAACCAGGAATTTTACTCGTACTACTAAGGAGTGATTTTTGCCAAGATTGTAATCATTGTTTTTCTTTTATTCATATGTTTATTCTATGATAATTGTATGGAATTTGGATTGATTGATTGATTTGTTTAACAGCATATCAACTCCTTATGGGTCATTTAATGCCAAAATTTAATTTTCTTTTGAGCTTTGAAGTAATAAAAATATGATATATATTATTCTGCTTTCAATTAAATACATGGTACATGATAAGCTTTTGTGTATGTACATGTTTGTGTGGACATGATGATTAGAGGAGTGATATGCGTATTTTATGATGTAGTTTTGTTGAAGTTACATTTTGGAATACCATTTGATTTCTTTTATTGTTTGACAGTATATCAACCTCTATGGGTTATTTAATGCTGAAATCTAAATATTTTGTGCGTAATTTTATGCTTTTGACTACAGATATTTTGTCTATATTTCTGCAATGAGGTATTGTAACTATTTACATTATTCGGATTTTTGTCCTCATATGAATATAACAATAAAGATTAGAACAACAGTCTGAACAATGTAAATAGTGTATACAGATATTTTGTACATAATCTTATGTTTTTGGGTGGACATAGGAACAGCAGCAATTAAGAGGTGGTTCCACGTTACTCAAAATCTCTAATCTGATCAGAGGACTTACTGTCAGATGTAGTTTATCACCATACCCAGGACGAACGGAATTTGAATGAAAGAAATAATATTGCTTTACCTGGTTAGTAATTACACTGGCTTATCAGCTCTCCTTATAAATTAGTAAATATTATGTGACAATGGGTGAACAGTATATGGGTATATGAGAGAGAGTTTTTAAATTAATGATCTTTTCAAAAATATTTAAATGAATCAAATGCAGAACTGGAAGTGAAGGCATTGTATATAGCTGCAACATTTGTTCTGGGGTTTTGCTATATATTTTGAGATTCTTGATAAAATCGAAAGAAGGGTTTGTAATGTTATTGGTCTGATTCGGTATCTCGACATCAGACGCTTTCCCACATACTTAATGTAGCTCTGTATCTTTTCTATGACAATTTCCATGGCAATTGTTCTTATGAGCTTTCCACTTTGATACTTCAATGTCATGAATTTAAGCATAGTATGAGATTGTCATGTTACTGTTGAAAGAGAGAGAGAAAGCAAAGGAATTGACCGAGGGAGAGAGAGAGAGAGAATTTAGCGGAGGAAAGGAAGGAGGGGAGGAGAGAAGAGGGAGAGAAGAGAAGAGGGAGGGGAGGGAGAGAGAGAGAGAAAGAAGGGGAAAGGAGAGAAGAGAGAGAGAGAGAGCGGAGAGGAAAATTCACCTTTCAAGAGAGAGAGAGAGAGAAGGAAAGGAAAGGAGAGAGAGAGAGAGAAACAGGAGAAAAGGAGAGAGAGAGGGAAGGAAGGGAGAGAGAGAGAGAGGAGAAGCAAAGGAAGGAGGGAGGGAGAGAGAGAGAGAGAGAAGGAAAGAGGGAGGGAGAGAGAGAGAGGAGAAATTTTTTTGGGAGGAGAGAGAGAGGGAGAGAAGGAAGGAGGAGGGGAGAGGGAGAGAGGGAGCGAGAATTGGAAAGGAAGGGAGGGAGAGAGAGAGAGATATTGGAAAGGAAGGAGGGAGGGAGAGAGAGAGAGCGGAGCAAAGGGAAAGGAGGGAGGGAGAGAGAGAGCGGAAAGGAGGAAGGAGAGAGGAGGGAGAAAGAGAGAGAGAAAAGGAAGGAAGGAGGGAGGAGAGAGAGAGAATGGAGCAAAGGAAGGAGGGAGGGAGAGAGAAAGGATACAAAGGAAGGAGGGAGGGAGAGGGAGAGACGGAAAAAGAAGGAGGGAGGAGAGAGAGCGGAGCAAAGGAAGGAGGGAGGGAGAGAGAGAGAGCAAAGGAAGGAGGGAGGGAGAGAGAGAGCGGAGCAAAGGAAGGAGGGAGGGAGGGAGGGAGAGAGAGAGCGGAGCAAAGGAAGGAGGGAGAGAGATCAACAGAAGGAGAGAGAGAAAAAAAAGAAATCAGTGCTGAAAAAAAAAAAAAAAAAACTGTGTAGAGACTGATATTGATGCAAGCAGACTGACGGTGGGACAAAGTTTCTGAACTGACTGAAAATGATAAATATATATAGATATGATCTGACTGAGGTAGACATAAAAATTAAATGTAACACAGATTGATGGGTGTATATCAGCAAACTAGTATAGACTACCTACTCTCTCTATAAATATATATATATATATATATATATATATATTTTATGTATTTGGACAGTAATCCTTCTCTAATACATGTTACATTAAAAATAACTGACAAGCAACTTCTGTTAGGTTTTTATCCAATTTTCCCTGTATACAAATAAGGGCTTTCTTTTTTGGAGAGTAGAAATTGTCCAAATGACTGTTCTTTCTGATCCATTTTCAAAAATTAGGGTTGTGCTTTTGAAAATAGTGTCGATGTATTTGTAATTGTGAGATTACTTATTTCCTTCCAAGGAAACATTTGGTATTCATTGAACCGATAGCATTACTGTTGGTTGAAATTTATAAAGTCTTTCTCTTGTAACAGTTTTTCAGGTAAGCTAGTATTGATGGGGTTTCCTGTCTAACCTTTTGTTCAAAGTAGTGCAAAGTAAACACCTTGATTATGTCATCAGTTTCCGAGTTTCATGTCCTATCCATTTTTAGTTGTCGCTGCTGTTGGAAGACTTGAGTGTTGTGGTTTTCATTATTTTGTTCTTTGTGAATCTGTTAATTTGTTTATTATTAAACTTTTTTAGTTACTTATTGATTAGGATTAATTTATTTTACTTATTTTATTTAATTTTTGTTCATTTTTAGTTTTCGGATTTTAAATAACATAGTTAAAATTTGTTTCATGTCTGTATTTTGAGACGAGTTCTGATTTTTTAGTAATTTGTGTTGGTCTAGGAAAGTAATTATAACTATTTTCTCCTCCAGACAGACTTTGCATTTTTGTATTTATTGTTGTAGACTGATGCTCTTTTTCCTTATTTTCTATATTTTTGGTGTATTTTTATTCTTGTTTTTAATTTCCCAGATATGTTTAGAAAGCATTGTGCTTTTTGTGTATTTATCATTTGTAAAGGATGTTTGCGTGTATAGTTATTTTGTTTTCAGGGCCCTTCAGTTACTCCTATGTATATTTTTCTTCATTATCTGCTGATTTTATAGTGGCTTGGTATCTTACATTATTCTGCAAGCCATTGACGTTTAATGGACATTTGTTCTTTGCTCTGCAGTTACATGTGGGTTTGATTTGTGCAGGTGGTTTGTTAGTTGTTTTTCTGGTGTGCTATTTTATTATTTGTGTCATGTTCCTAGTGCAACTGTAGCTGATTTTTACTGTTTTGTTGAATATATTGTGGAGACTGCTTGATGGGGAGAAGTTTTTGTGTATGAATTTAATTAATATTTTTCCTATGTTTGTTTTTAAAATAAATAAAAATAAATGAATTTATCCAAATCAATAAATAAGTAAATAATAAACAAATTAACAAACTATGAATGCACACAAGTAAACATAATTATAACAATCAACAACAAATAATAAATAATGAGTAAAAGAAGTTAACAAACACTATAAAATAGCCACAAAACTGCATTTGGATCAACAATTATTTACACTCAATAGTCCCTAGAATTTGTAACAAACTTTATCACCCACCCAAGTAACTGTTAAAATAATACAATAAACTACACATGATGCAGCACTGACCAGCATATATAGTTGAGCCAAAACACAATGTACATGGCTTGATGATTGCATTTAACCATGGATCAGACTTTTGCCACTGGGTGTTGACCTCAATGTCCACTTTTATTTTTATTTATATATATATATATATATATAATTTTAGATGGGCACCTCAACATGGCATAATGGTTAGTAAGCTTATCTCACTAGAACAATTATGACTGAGTAGTGAGTTTGATATTCACTGGGTGCCCATAATTTATAGCTACATTTAGTAATTCACTAATTTTTGATTGCTCTGCCTTATTTAGTCATTGAGCACTCATTTTTTATGCTTTGAGCATTTTAAAACATATGCCAGTAGGCATATAAAAGAACAGCCACATTTGTGATTGTTCAATACCCACAGAGCCAACCTTTGGTTTATACTGCAGCTATGCAGAGCAGACCTTAGTTACAGTTTCTGGGAGAGAGCGTGTTATCTAGCATGATCAATCTGAACAAGGCGAGCACACTCAAACCCTCAGTCACGATGACTTGTGACTTTGTGCTGGCACAGTTATCAACAGCCCCCAAGGGTTCAACCTGTCCTACAGTTTGATTCAACAAAAAAGAAACCAAATGGGGCGCCCACGCTTTATTGGGTCAAACCTGTGCCTCGCATGCAAATGGTTTTCAAAGCAGGCTCGTTTCTGCTGTTTCAAATGAAAGGCTTTCCAAAGGTTGGACCACATGCTGGGTTGATTACACCCCTCCATATCAATAACATCAGGAAGTCTATTTCCTGACAAATCAACCATGGTGAGATTTGAATATATATATGACCATATCGATAGATATAGAGAGCTAAATATGAAATGAAAAACTTGAAAAAGGTAAAAGCCAAAATAGGCAAAGACAGTAACATTAACAGAGAATTATGAAATGAGTGTATGAATGTACTGACTGCAATGAGGTGGGAGATATTGTGTTAAAGCATCTTTAAAATAGAGAGGATTTGTCTACTTACAAAAATCAACATTTAAATTCCTTAGCCTGAAAATGAATTCTGGGTTCTGGACACAAAATTTGTGTGAGTGGAAAGGGAAACTGGTGAGCCAAGTTCAAATTCTGAACTCATCTGATGTGTTCCCTTTCACATGAATGTCCCTTAGAAAGGCGTGAAGTCATCTCTTCTCTCGTAAGTTCAATTCTAATAGTTTCTTCTCTTGCACTTCTCACATGTGAAACTCTGTTCTGGCTTGTTGCCTTCTCAACTATAATCTTCAAAAAGATAAATGCAATGTCAATCATAATCTTCTATCTCCTTGAATTCTGTTCTTTTATCATTCTCTCTCCTCAATAATGTTTTCTTGGTTCCGTTCACTCTGTTTATTAGCCATTTTCAAGGATTTGGATTGGGCTATTATAAATTACGTCTCGGTGCAACTGTAATTGTGAGATTACTTATTTCATTCCAATTGACCTAACAGCATTACTATTGGTTGAAATTTATGAAACCCTTCTCTTATAACAGTTTTTAAGGAAAATTGTGTCTTAGTGGCATTATCACCTTGCTTGGGGCAAAAAACAAAACAGAAAATAGCTGAACTCTCTGCTCTTGAATAGTGACCAGTCTAACAGAAAGAAACTTTTGAATTTCAAACTGGGAAAGGCAACAGGATACTAATCTCTAATCTTTCTCCAAAAGGCATTTAGATATATTAAAATTTTAAAAAATGGAAATTGTAAAGGAGATACGATTACTTATGTCCTGAAGGGACATAAGTAATCGTATCTCCTTTATTAAGATATTAAAAAATTAAAGAACATATAACTGGACACAAATCTCTAAAAAGAGAAATTAATAGATATGAGTTGAGTAACCAGATAAACAAATAATTAGATATGAACAAAATAAAGTAGCCAAAGAGGCGGAATGTAACAGACAAAGATAAGGATCTATGGATTTGTAGTGATCAGATAGATAGGAATACTGATATGAATAGACAGAAAGAGATATAAACTGACAGACATTAGAAATTCAATCAAGTTGTAAGCAATTTCCTTTCAGGAACTTCAAAGAAACAGGCCAAGTCTTCATTTATTAAAACAAAACAAAGATAACTGATTAGAAAACGGTTCCACATTAATTTTTTCCTAAAATATCTTCAATGTGATTCTGTGCAGCAGAAAACTCTAAAAGGAAATCCAGTATTAATGAAATTTAGATAAAAAGAAAAAACCTGCAAAAAAAACAGACACACATAAAAATTACAGAATTCTAGTAATTTTTTTTTAAAACAGTAGCAAATGTCTTATGCAAAACCTTCGGAACTAGATGGTTTTCATAAATCAGACGTTTTCATCGAGTATCTTCTGGAAGTCGCCACTAAGTTTTCAAAAGGCCAAGTGATGTGTAGCTACATTCCAATATTTATGAGTAATGTCAAATATTAATATTTCTGCAGAGACCCTTCTGAATATTCATGATGATTGGAACAAATAGAGACTATAAATAATATTACAGTTCATTTGTATAAGTGGTAAATTAAATTGATAAAGACAGACCAAAGAATTCATGGTATACTTTTTAAATAAAACATTTCTTTTTAACATTTCCAGTCACAAAACAATAAAAAAAAGTATCACCTTGAAATAAAGGCACATTTGATTGGTATGAACACTAAGAAACACCGAGTATGAGTTTCAAATACAAACTTTAATCTACAGGTGACCTCCACCAAAAAAAAAAAAAAAAAAAAAAAAAAAATTATTTTTGGTGTTCAGAATTTTAATTAAGAGATTGTGTATGGTATACATTGTATAAGAGATTGTATATGATATTTTTCAAATATTATTGTTCAATGATTCTTTCAAACCAGTAACCCCATCTTTGTTTCAGTTAATGTACTTGCCAAAAATTTCTCGATATATATATATATATATATATATATATATATATATATATAGAGAGAGAGAGAGAGAGAGAGCATTCCATCAGGGAATTTTTGACTCCAACACCCACATTCAATCCAGTAATGTATTCGGTTATCATCCATTGATTTTTGTCAAATCCAGCATCCTACAAAGAATATGAACTCATAGCTCCTTTCTGTTAATCTATCCTCCTCCTGGTATCATACTGTTCATCAGTGAACTTTCACACAATGTAACCTGGAGTTTGAACCCATTAATTCAGGAGAGAGTCAAGCTTAGCAAAGCAAACTAGCATCTTTGTCAGAATATTGTCCTATTGGTTACTTTCATTTGTTCTTTTAAATAAGTTTTCTAAGTATAAAGAATAGTTATCTTCAGTTTGTGTAGTGTCTTTTTCCTCTCAATTTTAAGCAGATACAGGTGATCCCATGATTAATATGATTGATGAAACTTCTTGTAGGAGTGTCAAATTCTCCAAACCCTCATTATATATTCTAGAAATTTCAGTTCTTTCTGAATATGTGTCCTTTTGGTTTCCATTTTCCTTAAAACTTTGTCACTACTCAAATATCCAGTCCATGTTATTCTCAGCATTCTTCTGCAGAACCACATTTCTGTTACCTAAAGTCTCTTCTTCATCTGTGAGGAGATTGTCCAGCATTCACTACCATATAGGACGACTGATATTACATAACAGTTCAGTACTTTTTTCTTTGTTTCTGATGGAATTATCTTGTTTCTTATTACTTTACTTAGTTTAGAATGCATCATTTGCAATCTCACTGCATGTTCAGTGTCACATTTTCCATTATCTGTCAAAACACTTCCCATATACTTAAATATTTGTACTTGTCTACTTTTGACATCTCCAATTTGTAGTTCACATCTTGGTTTTTTTCTTGTTGACAACCTGGATATGCATTATATATGTATAATAAATATATTATTTATGGATTTTATTTGTGTTATATTTTAAATTCAAACATTTAATAAATGTTAACTATAAATGATTATAAAATAAAAGCCATATGCATGTAACTGAATCAATTTTGGTGACAACTGCATTCCAATGTAATACAGATTTGGATGGCATAATGGTTATCAGCACAGAAAGAGGAAGTGGCAAATCACATTAAAATTCCAGTTGATTCTGCTTCACTCCCTTCACACTAATTCCCTTAGAAAAAGTATTAATCCATCTTCATCTATCTTTGAATATGTAAGCATACTTAATTTTCTTGCCTTATGTGGCAGCCAGTCTAGGAGGAAAACTTTGAATTCACATCAGGAGTAGGCTTTTAAGAAACAACACTATTTCTCTATTATCAGTTCTTCAGAAAAGTGTGGTTAAATTCTTTACAAGCTTTCACCACTACAAAATATCATCTATGTGAGTAGTCTAGCATTTCAAATTTTAAACTGAAATGTTGGGTTGTCATACATTGAAACTGATGACAGATGCCATCATATTAAATAAGGAACAAGTAGGAGCTTTTTATAAATTCAAATGATTGGTTGATTTGTTATCTATGGTTTTTCAACCCTTTGCAGATTATTTAAAACCAGAAAATATAGAAGAAATTCGCTAAGCTTCCAAAAAACTGAGGGCATGAGCACACTGATGTCATTGGTGCCATGTTACAAATACAAACTAGGACACACTCATTCTGTCATTTATAAAAGAAAACTGTTAATGAATTAGCCCACATGTGCTACCTAAGGGGTTGATGGAATAACCCAGATGTTCTGGCTATGGATTATCTTTGAATGCATATAAAGTCAGTGGCAGTGAACAAGTCAGCAAAGCTGATGAGGTGGATGAGTGAATTTGTAGCTCTGTGACTTTGTGACAGTTTCCTAAAAGATTGTAAGGATTTTTTTTTTTGAGATAATAATTATTTAGTAATATAAAACTTACTAATTAACCCATAGCTGGAGAAAGAAGATGTGTATTTATATCTTTTCCCAGGGTATTTGCATGTAAGTGAATATCACCAACACAAATGGAATTGGAACTCTGCTCTTCAATTAACAATTCTGAAGCATTATTTATTACACCACCTGCACATCCAATCTTACAGCACCTGGTACTCACAGTCACCTATTAACGTGCTGACCAGGCCTGATGTTGTTTAACTTCAGTGATCATATGGGAACTAGAGTTTCAATATGATGTGGCTATAAGCAAAATTTAAATATCATCATCAATAACTCCCACATTATACAGCTTATCTGAAATATATAAATGTAATATAACCAATTAGACCCATCATACCAAGCACTAAGTGCCCCCCCACCACAAAGTAGTAAAAGTAATAGCAATTTCCATCATTCTCAATGTGAAAAGAAATGCATACAAAATTCATAAGACTGAAAGAGTACAATTGGCAACATAAATACTAAATTCTAGCAACAAACTGTCTACTGAACCTGAAATGCATTTAACTATCCCAAACATAAAAATTATAGCCACTTGTTCTAGAACAATGAAAGATTTGGTCAACAAAAAATATAGTATCAACAATGTGTTGAAAGCTAAGATATACAGGGTGCAGCAGAAATACCTCCCACATATTAGTGGCTATGGTATCTTCATTGAGCTAATATTTTACCATTATGTGGGAGGCACATCTGCTGTACCCTGTATAAGAAATATATAGCTGAGACATCAAAACATCTAAAGATCAAAACTTATGAACACAGAAGAGATCTTTGTCAGGATAACCCATTAAATTCCTTTGTATTTCATAAAAGAAGACTGGCTAAAACTTTGATTTTGAAAATGCTACCTTATAAAAAAAAAAAAAAATTTTTAAATTTAATATGGAGAATTTTTTTATTACAATGATTTTCACCCTGTACAAAGCCCAAAAGCCACTTGAGGTAGAGAGTTATAGAGTAAGAGACACCATCCTAAACAAGGTGATAATACCATCAAGACACAAGGGGTCACTGGAAATGAAAGAGAAAAAAAAGAATTTATAAAGAACCAAAAACCAAATCCTAAACAGGAAACAAAAGACTGAGGAGAAGTATGAATTGGATGATAGGAAAACTTGTCTACAACATTTGAGGGGGAAAATACATAAATAAACAGTAAATAAAATTCCAGAGATTTAGGCGGAAAAATTATAAGTATCAGGTTGAAGTAGAATTTAGAAGGAAGCTGAAACCCAATCTTGAACAGGGAACAAGGAATAAATCTAATGATGATTAATAGATAATTAGCATACATACAATAAATCCCCACAAATCACATGTCTTCATATCAATATTCATAAAACCTATACTTAAAGAATGTAAGAACCAAATATTTGCAGATGATGTAACTTAGTATTACACATTCATTTCCATTTGTCCTATTTATTATATGAATCCTAAACAGAAGGCAAGGGAAAAGCCTAATGACTATTAATAAATAATCAGCATACAATGAATCCCCGCAAAACACATCTTCATATCAATATTCATAAAACCTACACTTTAAAGAATGTAGGAACCAAATATTTGCAAAGATATAACTGAATATTACAGATTCAATTGCAACATTTGTTCTATTTATTATACAATTAGAAATACACTAATAAACCCAATTTTTAATACACAATTAAATTAGGTTGATATTTCAAGAATTAAACATAAGCAGAGATGCCATAAAGCATGCACATAATGTTCACACAACCAATAAAAATAAAACAAACATAGAATTGATAAACTGATGCATACCTGGCATCTCAACTTTAGCCACTTTTCCACAGCCAAGACATGGCTTTCCTTGGTCCTTTCTTTTCTACAAATAATTTCATGGCAATTGTTCTGATGAGCTTTCCTCTTTGATACCTTGACTACATGAATTTAAGCATACTACTAAATTGGCAACCAAATCTCACCATTTTACTATTGAACTAGTGAGATGCAACCGTTTCATTTCTTTTTGTCTTACTTTTCATCTCTTCTGGTTTCTTTTCTCCCTGCTAATAATTTTCAAAAATTTAAATGCAATGCCAATCAGAACCTTCTGTCTTCCTGAACCCTGTTCTGTTAAGTGCCCTTTTGTCTTACTAAAACCTTCTGATTCTCTTTCACTCTTGCCTTGAAATAAATGATGAAATGAATTAAAATAAAATATATATGTAATGTCTACACACAAATGAAAACAAATCAACATAGAATTTAAAAATTGATACACAATTCTACATTATTTCACTTCACCACAAAATTTGATACAGCGAAATTAAATAGAAAACATGTTAATTTAGCTTGATAGATTTAATCAATATATATATATATATATATATATAAAGTATAATTTTAAGGTATGCTATGTTTATGGGTTAAAGTGCTCAATATCAGAAATAGAGTGTACGTAAATATAAAATGGACACTGATGTCAATATCCTGTGGCAACAATTTTGTTTCATGCTTAAACATAATTGATGACCAGATGATTGCATTTAAGCATGAAATAGTCCATTGCCACTTCACCTGGGAAAGCTGGAGAATTAATCACCCAACATGTTTTGCTGGAAGCAACAATGATGAGAATACTGATAAAAAATTGAAATTGTTTCAAATATCAGCTGTCCATCATTTTTAAGCCAATGATTCTGTCTTCTTTTACTTGGAGAATGGCAGCAGGAAACACAATAATAATGAAAACCAAAAATCCAACTTAAAAGACTGACATGAAAGACCCTATCCTTGGAAAAAAAATAACAAAAGAAAAAAACTGCAATAAAAACCTGTCGAACACTTACAGAGAATTATCGATTTAGGAATATATTTGAACACAATATATGTTATCGATCAGCGAAATATCAATAATTTACAAGTTTTTATTTTGTTCCAGAAAAATAATCAATTCAGTTTTTTTCTTTTGTTCTTAACCTTTTTTTTATTTTTAAATTGGTCTCTGTGATATTAAAGGATTTATTTACAAATAAGTCTCACCTTTTTAACAGTAGATTCTTGTCTGAATTTTGTGGCATGTGAGTGGGTGGGGGATTATTCACACACCTTTCCTCCCAAGGAATAATTGAACAATATTCTGGAAAGCAACAAACATCTAAAAAAGGTCAGAGAATATATAGCAAAAAAGTTGTAAAAACCAAACAACAATGAATAAAATTAGTCCCCCACCACCAAAAAAAAACATATACAATAAATATAAAAATTTAATATGTTAAGAAAAATATGATTGTGCTTAGTTTAATTTGAAATATATATAAAATGTATATAAATGTAGGTAAAAAAAGTAAATGTTTATAAGATAGCATGGGTCACAAAACACTGCTTCAGACCCCCAACCAGGGTTGGGCATCCCAGAGGTTTGGGGGTAGTAAGCGCTTGTCATCTGTGTGCGCGTGTATATATATATATATATATGTATGTTCAAACAACTTTGATTAAAAAGAATTTTTCTGTTTCATTTTTTTATTATATTTTTCCTATTTTTGGACAAGGTGTTGAGTATTGTGCTCAGTTGTGGATAAAATGTCTAAAGTTCATATTTTGTTATTTTTGCTCAAGAACATTCGACTATCATAGTCATTATCAAGAACCAATATGGTGTCTGTGTGGGAGTTAGAATTCCTTTGTCCACATCCTGGTATTCTTTGGGAAGCTGGACATTTGAAATGGTCTAGTGTAACATCATGTGTAATGACTACTGAGAATGGGGCTGCACAAAATGAGTACATGCTGCTTAAAAATATATATATATATTTTATAAATTCATGAATCATTCATACAAAAAACAAATATAGAGGTTAATGATTTAAATGGCAAGAATACATCTTTGCAAACAATATAAATAAGATACCCCGAACCTGTATATGAATGATATGATCCCTGTTTATAAATTCCAGTTGCATAAGGTCTTTTTAATTTTTTACAAGCTTTCGTCTGTTCCTACAGACATTCTCAGGTATGGAAATAGATTTTGTTCTTGTTTTTACTTCTCGGTAATAAGAGGACAACGAAAATAGAGATGTGATCCCAAAAAATGCTATGAGAAATGTGTTATTGTTTTGGACCTTGTGGTCGCAATGCTGAGTTTGAATTTAAATTTTAAGGTTGTGCATTTTTGTACAAATATATGGGCTTGGTGTATCTTATTTATATTTTTGCAAAGATGTATTCTTGCCATTTAAATCATTAACCTTTATTTTTTTTGTATGAATGATTCAATTTTATAAATTATAATTGCACCTTTTAATTGAAATATATATATATATATATATATATATATATATATATATATATATATATAAATATCTTATGCAGATGCATGCTGCCCCTTCATTTGCATCATTGGTGATATTTACCATATTTGAGATTTTCATTAATGAAATGTTGTGATATCTTGAAACAATGAGATAAATATCTGCACATCATTGGATTATAGTGAAAAGGCTTTACATTAGATATGATTAAACCCATTAAAACCTACAATAGATAACTAGTAATCCCTTCAACTGAGATTTGCCTGGACCATCCTTCATCTTTACACATTTATATATACTGATTTATGCTTTATGGCTGTTGATCAATTAAGAGGCTTCTTCTGGAAATTTTTTTTATTAAAATAGCCTCCCTCCTCCTCACAGTCAAGCCTTATATCACATATCCTGACTATGTGAAGGTAATAGTTTTTAATCTTTTAGTAGGAAATAAATATATATATATATATATATATATATATATACGAAACACATAAACAAAATGGATATTGAGGTTGCATACTTGAATGCAATTTCATTTTATTATTACTGTGTGTGTGTATATATATATATATATATTCACAAAATTCACCTAAAACCTCACTATATAAAGTTATCCCAAATTTCTTCAATAGAAGTGAGATTTTTCCATAAATAAACCCATTTAAAATTCCCCAGAAGAATGAGTCCCAAATTGTTTATTTCATGTCTCATTGAAAAAAGGACACATAAAATTTTTTTTGAAACCTTTTCTTGGAAGGTTCAATCAAATAGGCTTTATATAATAAATATCATCAGTCTTATTGACAATATTTTTTATCATGTTGTGCTTTTTATTCCTTTTATACATTTCAGCCTATTAAAAATCCAATATTACAAAAGGAACACCTGGACCATCTTTCATTTTAATCACATACATACATACATACATACATAGAGAGGGAGGTTGCTGAAAATTTTTCAGCTCAATTCCCATTCCAAAGGTTGTTAATTTTCTATAGCAGGGAAAGTAATATTGAAGGTTCCAAACGTACAATTCATTTCTTTTTATATTTATTTCAGATCAGTGTCCAAACCATATCAATAGAAAAATGTTGAATTCAAATAATATCCTGTTTCTGCATGCGTATTCAATGAATATATGATACAAACATTAGGTGACAAGTGCCAGACATTTGCAACTGTGAAGAAATGGTGTACCAACTTCCAGCGTAGAGATTTTGAGACCCAAGAGACAGCACAGTCTGGGAAGCTTTCAACAATGTCAACACCCGAAATTGTTGATCATGTTTATGACCTAACTCTGGCCAATTGATGAATCTTGGCCAAAGGAATTGCTGAGACACTTGATATATCCTGGGAATGTATTTGGTGTATAATTGATTTAGGTATACAGAAGCTGTTAGCCTAGAGAGTGCCAAAATGTTTGAATAACAACTAAAAATGATATCTAGGTAATATTTCCAAGTTGATTTTGCAACAGTTTCATTGACACAATGATTGTAACAGACCACTGATCTCAATAAAAAAAAAAGTCCACACTTCATACTGATGATATCCTTTTATTTAGTAATTACATCTTGAAAATTATAAACAAATAAATATATCTTTCAAAAGGAGAAATAGACAAACAAATTATGGCAAACTTGGGCATTCGTGTCTACACAAAAAAAAAAAAAATCAGTGTCAAAAGGATGTTTTTTTCCATTGACACCACAATTAATTTAACTACCTTCTCTCCTCGGCAATGTTTATTGTTTTAAAAAGCAATGATTAGAATTGTAATAAAACCTGAACATATGAAAGTGAATTTTGCTTCTAATCACATTGGGAATGATTGCAAAACACTTTCTCCACCCAAATTTATAGGCAAAAATTACACAGAAGCATGCTGAGATTTCTTCTGAGCCAATAAGATTGATCACTTGGTCTCATCTAATTCAATCCTAGTCTGTCTTGAAGTCAGAACGTTTTGTTCATTTACCAAAATTTGCTCTTGTGTCAATACCAATTGTTTGTGAACTTTTTGCCATACTACTGTTGTTTTGCCTTTTATATATTGTTTGCTTGCTTTATATTATTTTGGCCCTGTTATTTTCTTTTCCTTGTTATTGAAAACTTTGCCAATTCTCTTTGTTGGGCAGTTTAACATTTAACCATATCCACTTACTCTACAGTGAATATTTTGTTTTTGAAAATTTACAACAAAATTAATAAACACTTTATTTATTATATTGTTTATTGGAATGGTTGGCAAAACATTGGGTAACTGCCAATTGATTCAAATTTTATAAAATGGTAAATAATGATGATTTCCTTATAGTTGGTTCTCATATTTTAATAATTTAATAAATGTTGTAAATTTATGAAAAAGTTTTTCATACTTATTTCTTTATTTATTAGATTGTTTATTTACAAGAATTATTTTATATTTACAACTAATGCAAAGCAATATTTACCAATTTATAAAGAAATAAATATGAAAACAATTTTAGTGTTTAATATTCTTGTTATAAATTCTCAAGAACAAAAAAGTATAAATTCACTTTCATCATATGTTTAGGTTTTATTACAATTATAATCATCACTTTTTAATGCAATAAACATTGTCAAGGAGTGAAGGTAGTTTAAATAATAGCAGTGTCAAGGGAAAAAAACATCCTTTTGACATAGTTTTTTTTTGGGGGGGGGCATAAAGGTTGAAGTCTGTCCAAAATACATTTCAAAGAAATACACAAACAAAGGAAACATTTTTCAAACAGATACAATAACAATTTGGAACATGATATGTGTCTTAAAGGAGAATTTCAGACTTAGTAGAGAGTAGATATTTACCATGTTACCTCGTAGACCAGCAGTAGCTAAAAGATTGATTGATTTGTTTTTACAACTTTTGAACATTATTTAAAGCCAGAAAATATTTTCAGATTGTAAGAATTTTTGGAGATAATAATTTTTACTGCTACAAGTTTGACTAATTAACCCATAGCTGGGAGGAGAAGAGGTGGATTCATACCTTTCCCAAATGTATTTGCAAGTAAATATAATGAACCTGACTGGAATTTTAACCCACCTCTCTGATTTCCACTTCCAAGCTGTTATCCATTGCATCACCCACATATCCAACCTTATAGCACCTGGTATTCTTAATTCGTCATCCATCTAGGTACTGGTCAGGCTCGATGTTGCTTAAATTTATTGATTGAAGTAGCTAAAGGGAACCCACGTAGCTTCCTTAACCCCAAAGGATCACATGATATTAGACACACAAAAATTACACCTTAACACGTGTGTGTGTGTGATAAATATCTCTCTTCATATTTTTAAAGAATATAAAAAATTATCCTTAGAATTTTAACACTATTACTGTGGCTACATATTTGTGGAACAGGATGGAAATAAACAAGACAATCAAACACCAAATGGCAAAAAATGGTCTCTGAGTCAGAGGATTGCACATTCTTCTGGTTAATAAATTAATGCTTTGAAAATAAATATTTAACATTTTTCAACTAACCCATGTTCCTTCTAACAATAAAAAAACATGCTTCATGATCCCTTTGAAGGGAATATAAGCAAAGTTTCTAAATGGACAAACCAGTAAGGAGAGACAGATGGCAACATTTCATGATGATCAGCTTAAAAGAAATTTTCTTACTCATTCACCTGTCTTCCTCACCAAACCATATGACGCTTACACTTTCCTTCTTACTCTTCTTTCTCACGCATACAGACAAAGAAAATCACATTTGTTTTCATCTTAACAACTACAAACAAGAACTGTAAGAACTTCAACACTCATACATGCTAAGAAAAATATTTTATATTTAAATACCTTTTTCTTTGTTGTGAGTGGATTCAAATTTGCAACAAAATACTACTAAGTAGTAAGGTCACTAAGCCTGCTAACTATATACTGGGTCCTTCATGGATCTTTAGAGTGATAATTTTTTTGGAGTGAATCATCTCTGTTGATGAAACATGGTTATATGACTATGATACAGAGACTAAATAACAGTTCATCTAGTGACTATACTTAGTTTCTCTATAGCTTAAGAAATTCAACACTTAAGCATCAGCAAAAAATGTCATGGCTATGGTTTTTTGGGATAAGGAATGCCGTTTGATGACTGACTGACTATTCAAATATTAATGCAGAATACTAATCTAACTTGCTGTATCGATTAAAGAGGAAAAATCAGTAAGGAAAGCTGCAAAAAGGTGTTCTCTTTTTGCAGGAAAATATGTCTGCTGGCAAGATATTGGATATTTTGAAGAATTTTGTGTTTCTGTGAGTAAATACCCTACTTACCAGATAATTCTCCATCCAACTATTTTCGGTTTTCCAACCTGAAAGGGAGTTTGAAAGAGAAGGGAATTTTTGAATGAATGATTTGGAGGTGATAGCAGCATCAGAGAAGCATTTTAGTGAGCAAAAAAAAATCAGAGTTTGGATGGAGTAGGTGGGTTAAGAATGAAACAAACAATATACCATGTTGAACAGTGGGGTAAAAATAGGTAGATAGCAACCTATGCTTTTCAAGGCTCTAGCTCATAACTTTCTTGATTAAGCTGCACATTTTCAAGGAGTTTCCTTCCTTTTGACAAAATTCAAAAGTGTTTCATATATTTTAAAATGTTCTCAAATTTAAATTGGATTGCTTAACATTTTTTCTTAATAAATGATAATTTTTTTCCGTGTGTTTTTCAGTAAATTACTACATTTACCTTGAGGAACAAATGCATTGTGAAAAGTTTTTATCTAGTCATTCCTTTTAATAATGTGTGTGTGTTAGTAGGATGTAAAATAGTATCTGGAAAAATGTGGAGATAATGAGACAAACTGGAAAAGTTTTTACAGACAATGTGTTTCACCTCCTTGTGGTAGATGTCTTTGGGTTAAAATCATGCAATCAAAATGCATTGTCTGTAAAATATTTTCTACTTTGTCTCTCACATGTATGTATATATATATATATATATATATATAGGTATATTAAGGCAGCAAGTATTCATTTAAACAATATTTTCATACAAGGTCATTTTGTTCAACTTTTCATTGCATTTTTCCAATTTTTTAATAAGTAGTATATCTAAAGTAAAATTGTGAATAAACTGTCCAAATTTTGTGTTTTCTGTTTTTGTTTGAGTGTTAGCTATTATCAATAACAAAATTCTGTTGGCTATATCCTGGTATTATCTTGGAATGCTGAAATTCAGATTATAGTATGTATGTGTGTATATATACATATATATATTATAGTATTAGTATATAGTATTTTGGTATTATCTACTCATATTTGGCTTATGTTAATAGTTGTATTTTGTTCATGATGTGATGATCAATGTGCTTGAATTAGACTGTTTTGGTAAGGGACAAGTTAATCTACAAGGGAGTGTAATGCATGTGCAACAAAATTTTTTTTTTTTTTTTTGATTATTAATAATGCTGACAGTCTACTATAGAACACGAGAATTCATAATATTGAGAGTTTTGAGGTGCCAAGTTATTGGTAATGCTTTGGTTAGTTGATTTAAACTTTTTATACTAAATGATAAAACAAAAGTATGGTCGTCACATAAATACAGGCCTTGTTCTAAAACTTTGATTATGTCAGATTATACACACTCTCCCAGAAACTGTAACTAAGATCTGCTCAGCATAGTAGCAGTATAAACAACAGAGCAGACATATGCAATAGGGTCTGGCTTGCTGTCTTGGCTTACTGGTATGCTCAAAAATTAGTAGTAGCCAGCCATTATTATACTACATACTAGTATGTGACATTTAATAATTTTCAATCAACCTTAAACAGAATCCTTCATCTTGTTAACAAGTTATTTAAATTATAAACTAGAAATGTAAAAAGAATCTTTATTTAGAAATCATTCAACTTAAATTGGAAGCAAAAGAAAAAAAAAGGGATAAATGTGCTAAAAGGATTCTTTTCAAAGATTATCAGATGCAACATTAACATAAATGAATAGTAAAAATGGTAATAGTAATATTAGCCATTCCCTTATAAGGAAACATTCAACATTCATTGACTGAGCAGCCAGTGCTATTTTCAGTTGAAATTTATAAAATCATTTCCTTAAAATAATTTTTTCAGGAAAATATATATCTCACGTCCAGTAGCTGTTATTGCGCTTTCCAGTAATGATGAAGTTCCTTCATCCCTTTTGTTTGAAGTGTTGGAGAATGTCAACTTCTTAATTATATTTTATTACAAGGGTTTGAATATACTGGCCTTGTTCTAAAACTGATCCCACCAAATTATACACTCTCCCAGAAACTGTAATTATGGTCAGCTCAACATAGTGGTAGTATAAACAACAGAGCAGACATCTGTAATAGTGTTCGGTTAGCTGCCAAGGATGACTAGTGTGCTCAGAAGTAAGTAGTAGTCAGTTATTATTATGCTATATACTATTAAGTAATATTTAGTAATTTTCATTGAACTTTAAAACAGAATTCTTGATCTTGTGAACAAGTTTTTTAAATTATAAACTAGAAATGTAACCTGGATCTTTATTGGTAGGAATCATTCTAATTGGAATAGAAAAAAAAATACAAAGAAAAAAAACGGAGTAAATATGCTTAAAAGATTTTTTTCTAAACTCTGAGATTACCAGATGCAACGTAAGCATAAAGGTGGTTAACAAATTTTTTTTACAGTAAGGTTTATCCTGTACAAGGCCCAGGAGACACTTGAGGTAAAGGGTTACATTAAGGGGTAGTGTACATGGATAGGAGATTAAGATTGCAGTGATGATCAGGAGTCTGTTCCACAATAGTTTGCAGGAAGCTGTTTGAACTGTACTTCTTGCCGATGGAATATGGAAGGAATGCGAGTGCTTTGCTACTATGTCAGTGTCATGGTGGGTCCTAGCCGTGAAGGTTCATCTGAGGACTTTCCATGGAAGCAGTGATCCCACCTGTGAGAGAGAGGTTGAAGGGCGGAAAAATAACTCTTCTCCAACAAGATGCTTTTGAACTATTAAGACTGGAAAGTGAGGACTGGGAAGCTCCAGACCAAATATGGCATCAGTACTCTATTTTCGGCCTGATGTGTCTCTTATAAACAATAGAAGGTAGTATGAGGAGTCGGGTACTTACTGGAGTGGTACAGGAAGCTGATCATTTTATCTGTATCTTTAGCCATGGATCATATATAAGAGTTCCACTTGAGGCCATGTGTGATTTTGAGGCCCAATATTCTCTCAAGGCATGGTGCCTGGTGGTAGTTTGGGTTCTGATTGGCGGTGATGAAATGTTACTGGTAATGCTATTATTAATCATTCCCTTATAAGGAAACATCCATTGAGAGAGTAGCCAGCTTTATTTTGATAAGGGACAAGTTAATCTACAAGAGAGAGTGATGCAATTGCAGAATTAGGTTAGTTGATTTAAACATTTTAGACAAAATAATTAATCAAAAGGTGTTTATTTGAATTGTTAATTCATATGTAATGTATTATTTTATAATGATATAAGTTGAAAAGTTGAGCAAATCTTTATTTTTATTGAATGTATTTGATTTTCTTTATATTATGATTTATTTTTAATAACATTGTCCGTGTGTGTATATATATATATATATATATATATATAAATAAGGAGTAATTTTTAAAAAAAAAACATCTTTTAAAAAGTGCTCAATATTTATAATTGAACATAAATTTTTAAAATAGAAAAATTTACTGTAAATTAATATTTTGTGAAGTTTTGTATTATTTTTCACCCTACTACACAGTTTCATGGATCACATTCACTCTTCAAAGGTTAAAATGTTTTTGAGAAATGTCTGTTTTTTTGTATATTTGTGCTTTTTTTTTTTCTTTGACTATAAGTGATACTCACGTGCATGTCCATTACTCTGTTCAAGAAGCTGCTTCCAATACACAACGAACGCATACATGTTTACGATCCCATGTGCACTCACAAAAGCATCATTTCCAATATAATTATTTTTCCATTGTTTATTTTTTGTTGTATTTTCTAATTATTACTTTTCATTGTTGCTCATATATACATATATATATATATATAATTAAAATTAGATATTTGTTTAAATTTATGAAAATTATGTTATATTGGTGTTTAAATTACAAAGTATTTATTTATTAAAAAGTCTAAATTTACCCATTAATTCATTTCTTTTGTTTAATAATTTGATTTGATTGTTAAAATTTATTATATATAATTTTTCTTCTAGGCATAATTTATATGTTCTATTTTTAATGTTATTTGGAGGTACATTTTTTTTTATTTCCTATTTGATTTTTGTAAGTATATATTTTTTTGAGTCCATATATATTTAATATTGTGTTGTTTTCATATCTATTTAATTTGAATGACATTTTATGATTAAATCTTTTCTTAAATGTTATTTCAGTAGCTCCTATATAAATTTTTTGTTCTCTATCAATATTATTTGAGAGTTGCTTTATATAATATTGGTTAAACATTTGTTATCAAGTGAACAGTTATATTTTATTTTGACAATTAAAATTGTTATTATTGTTCTGATTTGTATCATTGTAATCATTATTTTTATTATATTGTTTCTCCATATTATTCATACAACTGTAGCTGATTTTTATTGTATCATTATTATTATTATTAATGATTTTTGAATGTTTCCTATTTTAGTATTTATCAATTAATTTAAATAACTTTCCTATTTTTGTTTTTATTGTTATAAGCTGGCTTAACCAAATATAGTTTATTTTTCTTTTATTTTTGTATCTATTATTTGTACTTATTTATTCTAATTTATTCATATATCCACTTTTTCTAAATGCCAATTAATATATTTTTTCTATTTTCATTAAATATTTTTGCATTGCTAGAATTAATAACAATTCTATTAATAGATATTGGTGTTTGAATATATTAGGTAGGTGATTTGAGTTTTTGCTCATGTATATAGGGTTATTTGTTTTGTTATATGGTTTGTATGTAATGTTATTTAAATTAAATGTAATGTCTAGAAAATTTACTGTTTTTAAGTTAGATTGTATGTCTATTATAAATCCTAATTCTTTTAATATTTCTATTATAAGTTCTCTTATTTTGTATATTTTTCTACCATTGCAATTTCTTATAATTATTAGACCATCATCTCTATATAAGTCTATCTTTTTTATTAATTATATCTGATAAATTACATATAATGTATACTCCTATTATTTTGAAAACCACTGCTCCATCATCACTACCCATTGTTATGTCAAAGTTTTTGTCATTGTGATTTTTAAACATTTTATTGTTGTAGTATGGTTTTTTTATAATGTTTAATTATATGTAATTCTTCTTGAGTGTTCATGTATTGTTTAGTTAAATCTAACCCTTTATTTAATATATTTTCAGTAATTGATGGATAAAGATCTTTGATGTTTACTTGTATAAGAGTGCAGTAATTTTTATTTGTAATATTGTTGAACCAATTGATAATTCCTTTTGTATTCTTCCATTGATTTATAGTTTTCTTAATTTTGAACATATCTTTTCAATTATTTCTTTGCTAATTTTTCCTATATTACTTTTTGTAGCATTTAATAATCTAATCTACATGTAGGTTTATTTAAAATATGATCTTTTAGTTCAATAAATGGTTCTACTTTGGTTAACTGTTTTATTCTGTTATCTAATTTTAATTTTGTTGGTATCATTTGTTTTTTATTTGTTATATTCTGATTCATTGTTAGAGGTTTTATAGTGGTTTATTTAAAAAAAAAACCAACAACAATACAGTACAGCACCTTTCGACAGACCATGCTGAAGGCAACAAGGTTTTAATGCCATGAGTTTTCTAACAACTATTTTGGGGTAGGTGGCTTGTGAACACGTAGGATTTTTTGTTCAGGACCCTCACATCCATATATATATATAAATATATGTGTGTGTGTGTGTGTGTGTGTGTGTGTGTGCACACACAAAATCTGATTTGTATATTCCTTTTCTTATATATTTAAAAGTTCTGTATTTTCAAATAACTTTTTAGTACACAACATTTTTTTTTTATTATTTACTCATTAACAATATATATATATATATATATATATATATATATATATATATATATGTATTGTGTGAGTGTGTAATAAATAAATTGTCACCATTTTATGTTTTTAATTTTGTGTAAGTGTAGTTTGTTTTTGATTTTTGTCAACTGTAAGGACAGTTGGGCAACAATGTGAGAAAGCAAGCAACATAACACAATTCACTGTCAGAATTTTGGAAACAGCATGTTTGGAATTCATGGCAGAAGCTCCAATACAAACATTTCAGAGTGTTTGGTTGTTAATCTGAGAACAGTACAGAGGATTTGGAAAAACCTGGAAGAGTTTAATGGTAATTATGAAGATACGGCAGCTTGGAATTCTGATCTTTCTGATAAGGAAAGAACTCCAGAATTAGTTGGTGAGGGCTGACATCAAGTGCCTTGAGGAGGTAGTGCAGCCCTGTGTCAAGAGGGTGGCTGCTGGAAGACTATATCTGGCAAGAGGCCTCTGCACCATTCCACCCAAGCAGGTGAACCCAGTCATGGCTGTCAGACAGTTTCAGCAACCACATCACTCCTTACATCTGGCCCCCTAAGTCCCCAGATTACATCCACCTTGATTATTATGTGTTAGGCACAGTTAAGCAAGAGACTAACAAAACTCTTTGTAACACCAAAGATCAACTGAAGGATTATGGCAGCAGTCACCAAATTAAACAAGGTGACTGTCCAGAAAAGTTGCAAGAAATTCTGAAATCATGTGAAGGCTGTGGTTGAAGCCAATGGCGATTTTTTGAATAAATTTACTCTTTAGTATTTCAAGATATTTTTGTGTAATTTTTGTAAATATATCTACTAAGATGAGATCTCAGTGTTATTTTCATTTTTTGCATAATTTGGACAACAATTAAGCTATAGCAACATATATATATCTATATAGTAAATGCAAATATCAGTGGGTCACACTTTTTCAATTAAAGGGTCACAACTCTTTCAAAAGCTCGTGTTACAGAAATTTTGGAATCCCAAGTTTTCATTACTGTGATTGTTTTCAGCAATTTTTTTGTGATTAATTTTTTTGTACAATAACAATTTATATAACTGGGAAATAAAAAGTCACCCATGAAATAAAAATAATTGTTTGTACGGGAAGTAAGGACCTACGCACATCACATTGTCTTTAAATTAAGTGATGCAGAAGAATTATCAATGAACATTTAAATATTAATGTAATACTTAAATGCAGTGATCAATTTTGAGTTCTTATGTAGTTTTTTTGTTGTCGATTGCAGCAGTGTGTCTCACAAAAAGAAATCTCTACCAAGAGAGGATCAGATTGTAATCAAAAGATCCAAGGAAAAAAAATGATCAAACAGCAGCCAGGATAACTTCCAATGCTGAGAACATGCAAAGAATTAGGAACTCTCAAACTCGTGAACAAGCCAAAGACCCAATCAAGAGTTCTCCGCAGGACCTAATTTAAATGCTGCCCAATAGGCCAGCTTTTAAACTAGTGTGTGTGTGTGTGTGTGTGTGTGTGTGTATGTATATATATATATATTAAATGGATTAAATATTCTGACCAAATGATCACACATAAGATTTTGGGGAAAAGGTTTCTTGGCAATGGCCACAAGATTAATAAACTACTCATGTAATGTTTCTGCTGTTCGACATATTCACTCCACAGTTTAACACATTTGGGAAATTGATTATCAAGTTACTTTAAATCTTAAAAAAAAATTCTGATAGTTGGTCATTGAGATACTGATTTTGGGAAATGTGTCTGATTGAGCTTGAATTTTAGTAGAGTTAAATACATTTGCTTACATGCAAATACCCTTTGAAAAAAGTCTGGGGATTTCCTAAGCATAGCTTAGTTATGGCACAAGGCCAAAAGTATCGGACACCCAGTGAAGATCGAGTTCACCCATCACTGATCTAGTAAGATAAGCTTGCTAACCATTACACTACGTTGAAGTGTCCCCTTTGGAAAAAAAAGTATGAATCCATTTCTTCAATGGGTAAATATCAGGACAAACTGAATCCAATCAAGGAGAATGAAAACTCTGAATTCAACCAGCCTGGAGAAGGTTGGGCTCTATCAGGCTTGCTTGCCAAGATACACCAATGCAGATACAGCTGCAGTAAATGGGGGTGCCTAAACAACTCTAAGGACTTTTAAAGAGTAATCAATATAGTATTTTATAAATTCATTTATGCATTTGTTATTTAGTATAAAAGGTTTTTAAAAGTTATTAATGCAAAAAGGAAATTGGCTTGCCAAGTTCATATTCCAACCTAGTCTGTTGTTTTTAATTTCACAAATACCATTGGAAAGGCATGGATCCCTATTTTCTCTTTAACTCCCTCCCGAGCTATGAGTTATCTAGCTATGGTTGGCAACCAATCTAGAAATTCTGAATTTGAAAATGTGAAGAAGGCAACAGGAAACCATACCACAGTTTTTCCCAATAAATCATCGTAAGTAACATTTGATAAAAGGAAAGGAATGTGTGGAGAGCCATCACTGAAATATTAATAACATTCTTAATGAAATTTAATAAAATGTGTGAATGGGAAATTACTGCCAAAATATACAATAAATCAAGGATGCATAGAAATTTATTGATATATGTGCATAAATAAATTTACTCTTATATAAATGCTTTCATATTTACACATGAGTTAATTTATTTACATAAAACAGCCTTGTTTTTCAAGCCCCAGGGTCCAGTCCCCACCAGGTAGTAACTCTACTTTGGTGTGTGTGTGTGGGGGGGGAGGCTGGTTTATTACCCAGCAAAGGAAGTATCCCCAAAAGGGAAGTGCTGAGGGGGCTAAAGCAAATTTTCCACTATAATGCCATTAGAACCCACCTTAAACTGACCTTGTGTCACATTCAGTAGCAATTTAAGTACACTGAAAAATACATACCTTAACAGGTTATCTTTTATCTATTCAATTATATAAATTTGTATATTCACTGTTATGAGAATGATGCAGATGAACATCAAAATATTAATAAAGCCATCTCCATGCTTTTGTCTGTTAATTAAATATTGATTGCCTACAAATGTCTTATTTTGGATTGCTTCTTTTATCCTTTTTAAAATTCATTGACAGATACTTTTACTCACAAACACAAATAAATTTATACACCTTATCCATAATGTTTGTAGACATATGAATCTTTCTTTATGCATGTAAATACACACATACGGACACACATAATGTGCCCAGCAAAACCAGTGAAATCAAGGGGAATTTGATTAAGGAAATTTCTTTACCATTGGAAGTTTTGCATTGTGTGTAATAGTTATTGTACATTTATTTGTTTGTTTCTATATCTGTCTATCACCCTCCCTTATTCAGAGGTTCCAGCCCCCTCATTGTCCATATACCTCTTGCTTGTGGCACAGAGCCAATGGCCATATATCATGTTACCCTGAAAATTTGAGGTTTGGTGGTAGAGGTGGTGGCAGAAAGGGAGCTGAGATGAATGAATGAATGTATGAATGAATGAAGAGGTTGCATATTGGCTTTCACTTATGGATTATTTGTTTCTTTGTAGATGCAATAAGGGGAATTAAGGAAAGAGAGAAAAAAAGAAAGAAAAAAGAATAAAAAGAGAAAGGCAAACTATGAGGAAAGGCTCTCTAAGGAAAGAAAGAAATATAAGGTAAAGAATGATGTTTGTAAAGGAAAAGAAAAAGAGAAAGAAAGCTATGAAAAACTGCAATCATGTTAGTAAAAAAGAAAATGGAAAAACTGCATGAAAAAGCAAAGCTAGTAAAAGAGTAAGAAAAAGGAAAGAGAATAATGAACAATTAAAATGTCAACAAAAAAAGAATTCTTGATCCAAAACGTCTTTGTTTTCCAAATAATTACCTAAGTTTCTGGAATAAAAAGAATGAATAAAAAATGATAAACTACACCATGCCAAGAGTTTAAATATTAAAGGCAGAAATACAAATGATAATACTGATGCTCTGATAAAAACAAGTTTATTATGTTATTGGTAATAATAGCATTATTTTCATCAACACTAATTAAAATGATAATACTGCAGGCAGATGAGAGCAATAATTAGAATGATAATTGTAATCCATGGCAATAATTATAAAAGTGATAATTATTATTATAGAAGTAATCACATATTGGAGAAATTAAAATAATCACAATTTAGAAAAGCAGTCTTTATGCTAAAGATCAGAGGAGGTGGATGGAAAGATGAAAGGATAGGTGGAAAAACGAAGATAAAAAGTAAAGATGAAGAAGGTGCAGGTAACATCAGCTGAGTGGAGGAAAGAGTGAGAAGAGAAGAGAAGAAAGAATAACAGATGAAAGAGATGTTATTGCAAAAGGAAACAAAAGAAGGAGAAAGGAAAAAGGAGGGTGGGACAAAAAATAGAGAAAATAATATGAGAGTGAAAGCAGATTATATAGATATATATATATAGATATATATAGATATATATATAGATATATAGATATATATATAGATATATAGATATATATATATAGATATATAGATAGAGAGAGAGAGAGAATGAGGGGCAAAAGTGAGAGAAAAAGAATGAGGAGAAAAAGTAAAAGAAAGAATGCCAGAGAAATGAAGTGGTAGTAGTGAAAGAAAGAAAAAGGAGGGACACCCTCCCCATGAAAAAACAAAGGTGCAAGAATCAAAGAAAAAAAGAAAGAAATCATAAAGGTAAAGAAAGACAAAAGTGGTTACGGTATAAGAAATTGAAAGAAAATAATGAATAAAAGAGATTCTCTCTCAGAGAAGCAGGTGTGAAAAAAAAAAAAAAAAAAAGAAAAGTTTGGGGAAAAGAAGAAAAGGTGGCACAAAAACATTCTGGCTCAAACTCACTGTCCACCACTTTTCATCCACCCACAACAGCTGAAAAGAAAAATAATGGCACCTAGAGAAAGACGTTTGCAACAACTGTCATAAAAGAGCATCTGCATCTTAGTGGAGCAGACTTATATATATATATATATATAAAGCCATTCATTTGAAAGACAGTTCATCCCATGATACTTTGGTAGTAATTGACTTTACTATTGACTTAAGGAATAGATAAAGAAACCGGTTAAATGAGTGATAAAAATATATTCACTTAAATACAATATTACCAAGAACATACTCCTAAGCTTTGCACATTTATACACAAAAATAATTTATCTTGTATTTACTAATGAGTAGATGCATTAACTCAAATTTGGACATGTGTGCCTAGTATAATATATATATATATATATATATATATACACACACACATAAGCAAACATAAATAGTTATATATAAAATACAAATGAGTGTATACATTATAATTCCTGGTAAAAGGTTATTTAGATTTTTTTCAGTTTAATCATACAAGATTTAAAGGCTGAAATGGACAGAGATAGCTGAAGCTGACATTATATCAATTTATGATACAAGTCACTGTTTTCACAAAACTAATATTAACAAACTGATATAGGGAAGATTTTCAGGATACACTTAGATGAGCAATATCTAATGTGAGTTTCAGTATATGAGATCTCTTATGTGCTGTCACTGTTCAGGATGTAGGCAATCATGAATCTCCACAATTTTCTGTCCTTTGTAGCTCTTAGTAAATTTTGTATTTTTGCCATACAATTACCAAAGATAAGCAGTGATGAGCCTGGTCAGTACCTAAATGGGTGCCCACTTGTCCTGTAAGCTTGGATGTGCAGGTGTGTAAGGAATAATAGTTTGGTATTATTGAGCAGAGTTCCAATTCTCATTGGGTTTGTTATTCACCACTTCTCCCACCAGCCTTAAAAAAAAAGAAAAAGAAAAGATGGTTTTCTTACAATCTAAAAATATCTCCTGGTTTTATTTTCTGGGTTATCAAAAATGAATCGAATCAAATCAATGTACCCTGTTCTACCACTCATTTACACTATCTTGGGTAGATTATGCATTCTTTTCCTCTGCCCTCCAATATATCCAGTGACTCTGAAAATTTCCAAGCCCTCTTTCCTCATTATGTTCCCTAGAAATTTCAATTGTCTCTTTCTGATGTCAAGTGTTCTTTTTCTTTCCATTTTCTGTAAAACTTTGTCGTTACTCACATGTTCAGTCCATGGTATTTTCAGCATCCTTCTGCAGAATCACATTTCTGCTGCTTCAAGTATTTTCTTCATCTATGATAAGATTGTCCAGCCTTTACTGCCATACAGGGGGACTAATATTATGTAGCAGTTAAGTATGCTTTTCTTTGTTTCTAACAAGATTTTCCTGTTTCTTAATACTCTGCTTAACTTTTGGAATGCATCTTTTGCTATCTTAATGCACTTTCTGATTTCAGTGTTGCCCTTCCTATCCTCCAGTTGTGATATCTAGCATTATTAAGAATATTGTTTAATAACTTGTTTATGTCTGTGCTAGGTTTTATCATACAAAAAATAAGTAAATAAATGCAAAACTTTTATAAATAAATTCAAAGAATTTAGACCATAGAAATATTTGATTAACATAATATCCCATAAACCTGAATAAATTATTGTTAATATAGGCTCCTTGACATTCTACATCTTTCATTCACTGATTTTGTTAACTTCTCTATTGTTTTGACTAACATTACTTTCACCATTTTTTTTTATTGCTTCCCAGAGATCATTGCTTAAATAGTTTTCATATCTTTAACTTTTGAGATTATAGGTTTCTTATGACCCATGGAAAATATCGATAACTATACTACACACATATTTTCAGTATGATGAACAAACCTCAAATTGGATAATAAAATTACATATCAATTAATTTAATATATTTCTAACAAGATAAAACAAACTGAAATTTATATGATATATTTATATTAGATCTTGAAAATTTTATCTGTATTGGTATTTTAATACCGTTCTTATTGTGAAATCATGGATTCATATACTAAAGCCTGGCAGTGTATATTAAAAGAAATTTTATTTGTTATTCTGTTTTTTAATGAAGGTCATTCAGACGTTTTTTTTTGTTTTGTTTTTTTTAAACTAATACAATGCCCAAGAGTCACTCAAGGTAGAGGGTTAATGAAGGAGTTTGTGGCATGAGTGGTAGAATAAGAGGTAAGAGGCACAGTTTATAAGGTAATAATATAGGAAAGTTAACCCTAGATGTGAACAGGTTAAGATTGTAGTGATTTTTTTAATTCTCTTATAGTCAATTCCATAGCAGTTCATTTAAAGTTAATTTGAGGGAACTTAGTTCTCACTAATGGAATACAAAGGGAATGAGGGTGGTTTACTACAGGGTACGTGGCATGACGGGTTCTAGCTGCGATGGTTAGAACTGGTGAAGCTAGGGAATATAGCTCATCTGAACATTTTCATTGGAATGATAAGCAAAGGTTTTCATATTTTATATTTTTCAAAAGTTAAAATAAACAAAAAAAGTAATTCATCATCTACAAAGACACGGACAGCTTTAAACTTGAAAGTGAAAACTGGGCAGCTCCAGCTCATATATGCCAATAGTTTAAATTTTGGTTTGAAATGACTCTTGAAAAAAAAAATGATAGACAGTGAAGTCAAAGAACTGAATAGTACATTGAACCAATTTGATTTTAATTCATCTTTAAAAATGGATTATATGTATAAATTTATACTTGAGGTCTGTGTGAGCTCAAAAATAAATTAATGTTCAAATTTAGTTATCAGATTTTTGTGATGCCTAAGGTTTAAAATGAATTTTAAAAATGAAAAAAAATTTCTTGAAGCTTTTATTTTAGTTTTAATTTCATTAAATTTAATATTTCCAAGAAACAAAATATTTTGCTCTATTTTAAAACTAATTTAAATTGATTGCAAGGAATTTTTTTTTTTTTTGTGAAAAACTGATTTCAGCACGATTTTTAGACAGTGTTTATTGCAATTCTCTTTATTAAAAATATTTCAAAAATAAAATATACTTTTCTGAAACTTTGAGGAATATTAGCTGGTTTAAAGTATAATTAATTGAATTTAAAACAAATATTATTTACTTTAAGTTTAAAATATTGCAGAAATGCATTTTTTTTAACAGTAGTAGTAGCTTTTTATTTAACAGTAGTTGTTGATGTGTTGACAGATTGATGATAAAAAATCTAACAGGGAGACTTTAAAAAAAAACAAAAAAAAAAATGAATGATGAGTCATTTTTTTATATAAATTTTAAAATACTCAGTAATCTTAAAAATTTAGGAAAATATTCTCTAATCTAATATTATTATTGTAGATACTTTGGCTTTAAATTTACTATACTTATCACTCTTATTTTCTGATAATGTGTCTGAACTTCCATATGTACAAAAATCAGCATGTTTACACACATGCAAAAAAAAGAAAAAAATTCAAAATTCTTTTAAAAATATTGGTGTTTGATGATTTGTACTAAGCTTTTCCATTTATGATTAGTAAATACAGTTTTTACTTAATATCATCTAAAAGGGTGAATTTTTTAAATTTATAAGTTATTCTAATTAAAAATAATTTCTTGTAAAAATTCATTATTCGTCAAAAATTTTTCTCAAAAGAATCTTATTTTTAAAGCAATTGAAAGCTTTTCTAATTAAATGATGCTTTAGATTTATTGCATTTTTTATTTTACAAAAAAGCAAATTTTCAGTAAATGGTGTTTCTATTTTATAAAAATAAAAATTTATGATTTAAATTTTCCAAGGAGTTCTGCTTTTAACTAATATAAATATTAAAGAGTTAAAATTTTTCAAAAATTTTAATATTAATTAACTGGGGTTTCAATATAAATTATATAAAAAAAAAAAAAAGAAAAAATAATATTGTACCAAGATTTTCAAAAAACAAAAAATTTCAAAAATAATTTCATTCATTTATGAATAAGTCCTTAAAGTTTCATTAAAATCTGACAATTGTTTGATTTTTGCAAGAATTTCCAAATCAATATATTTTTTTACCAGAGAAAAGATGCTAAAATTTCCTATAATATTTGGTCCCCCTTCTGGTGCAAGAAAAATGAGATTTTTAACCAAAATGTGCTAGAAAGGATTAAAAAAATTTAATTTAATAAGAGAAATACTTTGGTCTTTCCTCTTAATAATAACAAAGAATTTGCTGATAAAACTTAGGTTTTATTAAGTTTAGGGCATTTTTCATCATGATATGCTTTTTTTTTTTTTTTTTTAGTAAGAAAACCTATGTTTTAAAGTCCAAAAAAAAAAAATGTTCATGGAGATAAACAAAATGTCAGGGTCTGTTAATCTGTGTAATGGTTGTTAACACCATATGAAATAACACGTTTGAAGTTATGAAATGTGGCTTTGAATTAGTCCATGAATTATTTGGACGTATCTTCCTTTTTATTGCTTTAGCCATTATGCTTCATCTTGTATACTCTACAGCCTCCAGGAAGGCTAGCGTGTATAATATATATGGGTACATGGTTGAGTGGTTATAACATTCACTTTCTAACAATGATTCCCAGGTTTGTAACTCGCCATGGTCAATTGTTGAAGAAAGCAACTTTTTGATGTTATCAACCTGGGAAGGTGAACACCCAACATGCAGCACCTTTGGAAAGTGCCTGAAAACTATGACTGGTTGACCCAAACCTTGTATGTGAAAACAGGTAAACAGAATTGTTTGGAAGCTGTTGATGGTTATGCTAGCACATGTTACAAGTCATCATGAACAAGGGTTTGAACATACTGGCCTTGTTCTAAAACATTGATCCCACCAGATTATACACTCTCTCCCAGAAATTCTAACTATGGTCAGCTCAGCATTGTGGCAGTATAAACAACAGAGCAGATGTCTGAAATAGTGTTTGGCTAGCTGCCTTGGCTGACTGGTGTGCTTCAAAGAAAGTAGTAGCCAGCCATTATTATGCTATATGCTACTATGTGATAGTAATTTTCAATGAACTTTAAGTAGAATCCTGCATCTTGTTAAAAAGTTTAAATTATAAACTAGAAATGTAGCAAGAATCTTTATTAGTAGGAATTATTCTAATTGGAGTGGAAGCAAAGAAAGAAAGGGATGAAAGTGCTAAAAAGATTATTTTCTAAAATCCAAGATTACCAGTTACAACATTTACAAATGATAATTGTAATATTAGCAGTTCCCTTATAAGGAAACATTCATTGACTGAACAGCCAGTGCTATTTTTGGTTGAAATTTATAAAATCTCTCTTAAAACAATTTTTCAGGAAAATAGTTTTCTCAAGTCTGGTAGCTGTTATTGCTCTTTCCAGTATCGATTGAGCTTCTTTCCTAACCTTTTGTCTGAAGTGATATGGAACATCAGCATCTTGATTATGTCATTATTTTCTCGAGATACATGAACTATCCATTTTAGTCATTGCTTTGTTGAAAGTCAAGTGATGTGGTTTGTTATTTGGTACAGTCCTTTCTTTGTAATTCTGTAGTGCTGGTCCAAGAGGTTTGAAGAAGGATGGTCCTCATTAAGACCTACAGGTTTAATTTGCAGGAAGCCACCTTTTAACCATTGATCTGAGAATGATTTATGGTTGACAGTTTAGATATTTCTGAATGATTTTGGTGAAAGGCATGATCTTGATCTGACAAGGCTATTTAAAAATACAACTTAAGTTTTTAGGTTATGGTTTTGTAGATACTTGCAATACTGTGCAAAACTCTCCCTAGCACAGGCTATGTTTCATTTTCTTATCTCCTATATGAATATCTGAAATGATTGTTTCAATTAACTTAGCTAAAGCACTTATTTTGAAATTCGAAAATAAAATCATTCCACCATTAGCAATATTTGATTTTAATGACCAAAAATGAATTGGTTAAAGAAAATTTTTATAAAAATCCACAATAGATAAAAAAACTAACAAAATGGCAAAATATTTCTAAAGATGAAATTGTTGAATATCAGAATTGGAAAATAAGACTATTGCTTTTGCTAGATAATCTATTTTTTAAGTGCCATATCGCCTCAAGATGTAAGTGGTCATGGCTCTCCACAATGTCATGAATCCTCATGAGAGTCATAGGTGCACCGCAGATACTGCAGCAACAGTCAGTGTTTCTAGGGCATTTGTGCAAAAATGGGAACAGACTTGCCTGGAATTTGTGCACAGATTACACTTTCCAAGTCCATATTCATTACACTACCAACATATTCTACAATTTATTGCCTGTTTGTTTAGGTTTTATGGACTATCAACCCTTTTGGGTCATTTAAAGTCAACTACTGTTTATACATAAATTTGAAAATAAACTTTATTAGGTAGCAAAGTTTTTAAATGTTAAAATGAATTCAAGAATTTAGTGTATGCACACAGTTAAATCTTTAACTATAAATATATAATTTAAATATATCATTTTATTCATGAAAAATATGAATATAAATATACAAGTAATATCATTAAATATATATATTTTTTAAAACAAAGTCAATCGGTAGTACATTTTTTTTTCTTTTCTTTGTACATGGTTAAAAAAATTAAAATTTAGATATATAAATATATGTACAAATACTTGTATAAAACATTTGTAAAAATTTCCTTTATATGTTATAGTATATATTCGTCTTCCTCATTGAATTCCATGTTTGTTGGCTGCTGAAAGTGTTTTTTTTTTTCCCTGCTTTTTTAATTATTTTTTCTGACTTGTGACCACCTTTCACATTCCAAGAGATGTTTAATTGTGATTACTTTATCACATGTGCATTTTGGCTATTCCTGTTTCTTTAGTATAAATGTGTAAGTCAGCCATGAATGACCAATGTGCAATCAGGTCAAAATTACTTCCACTTTTTGGAAGTTATGTTGCTCATTCTTCCAGGCTGGGCTTTATTTGGAACAGTTTGTTCCGAGGGTTGTTTTCCACAATTGTTGCCATTTTTCTTTGATGTATTTATTGATAACTTTTGTGTCAGTGTAGGGAATTTTGATGTTGGGATCTATTACCATCCCTGCAGTCTGCTGTATCACCTCCCTTAATTCCAATATGACCCAGAATCCAGCAAAATGATTTTTTTAGTTATGTGTATGGCATGTATTTTGTTGAGGAGTTTTATAACAAGTGGGTTTTCTAGTTTTTTTTCCTCTTTAGTAAGATCAGTATAGATACTGAATCTGAGACTATTATGAATTTATTATATTTGCTTATAGCTATAGGATTCAATGCCAGACCTATTGCATAAGCTTCTGCACTAAAGATGGATGCTTCCTTTGGTAGGTGTTTTTTTAAATGTACTTTGGCTGAGTACTGCAGAACAGCCTGTTTTTTTTTTCTCCATTGTTAGAGCCATCAGTGAGCATGCTTATATGACTAATATTTTCACTGATTTGAGAATTTTTCAAGGTATATGATGGGGATGAGTTTTAGTTTTTGGAAGCTTGTTCAGTTTCATTATGACATTGGGTTGTTTGATGGTCCAAGGGGGGATATCTGATAGTTCAGTTGTGTATTCTCTCAAGAGGAATAGATCCATTCGTATTCCAAAGGTCTTTATTGGATTATTGTTTACATTTTGGATTAAGAGTTCTGTCATGTGCTGGGTTAGAAGAGCCAGATATTAATTTGAGGTAATACTGAAGAGCTAATTTTTCTTTCCATAGTTTAAGTGATGGTTTATTAGTTTCCACATAAAGACTTTCAATAGCGGAGGAAGAGAAGGCTCTCAGTGCAAGTCTGATGCCTTCATGATGCATTGTATCTCATGGTTTCAGACATGTCTTTCTAGCAGAAAGATAGATCAAACAGCCATAATTGAACTTGGAATGAATTATGGTTCTGTATAGTTTCATTAAAGTTCTCCAAAATTTCTGTTTTTTAAAAATGTTGCAAGACCTTGAGAAAGCTGGATGGCTCTCGCGGCAGTTAGAACATTTCATCTCATTGTTACCATCCTCTTCCATGTGGTCTGGGCCACTTTTGCCACATGTCTGTCATCCTCTACCACTCTCCCTGTGGTGGCCAAATTTTTGACATTTGAAACATCTCAGTGGATCTGGAATGTATTGCTCAAGACAATATCCAATCTTTATATATTTTGGTATGTTAGGTGTGTTAAATGTCAAGGTGTCTGTGTGTGTACCATCCCTTTTAATAGTTATTCTTTGGTAATCTGTGACTCCTTGCTTTCCCAAGGGTGATTTTATTTCCTCGAGTGTAGCCAGAGAAAATTCCCTACATTTAACTACTCCCTTTGAGTTGTTCAGCTTTTCATGTGGATAAGACTGCATTTTATAAGTGAAAGATTTTAAATTTCAGCATGTTATTGGTATGTCTTTTAGTGTCCACCTCTATGAGTAGATTGCCGTTTCATAGCTTTTTGACACTTCTAGGGCTTGCTCTACTAGATATCACTTTTTCTATTAGAAATGGGAACAACTTTGTTAAGGATATTTTCTCTAAGGATTCCACCACCATATAAATTTAGAAAATTCAGTTTCTGAATCAGACTCAAAAAGATTTGTTGTTTTTTTTTGTTTGAGAAAAAAAAAAAAAAAAAAAAAAAAGAAAAGCCATGATTGATCTTTATTTTTCACCAGCCCTATGCTCCACCACCCACCATGGTGTCTAACTTATGTTGGGAATGTACCAAGGAGGAAACCCATTCGCCTTGGTTGAGACGGGGATGCATAACCAGTACATTTGAGTTAGGAGTAAGATTTTGAGCCTCTATCAATTTCAGATTTCAATTGGACAATGTACAATTTACTTTTAATATTTGTACATCATTTATTGCCATGACTCTTCTTAAAAAGAGAGTAGTTTCCCATTACCTTTTCCACAATTTTCGAATTCAGTTATTCTTTTATACTGGTTGCCAAACAAAGCTAGATAATCCAGTCTTCCATAGCTGGAGTAAGAACAGAGATTCATGCCTTTCTCAAAGACATTAGCACAAAGCAAGCACAAACATTGTGCTAATGACAACTTTTACTACTGTCTTAATGGTAAGTCTGATTGATTCAATAAGGTAAAAGTGGTAACTGATCTTTAAAAAAAAAAAAAAAAAAAAAAAAAAGACATACAATCTGTTAAGTGTGACAAGAAATGGCTTGTTAATTTTAATACCTCCAAAATGAAACTGCTCTCAATTATTTTACAGAACTTTTTTTTACCTTCCATCAGCATTGGTGATGCTAACCTCCAGGTGAGCAACTCATGCACATTCTTGGGCTAACATTTTTTGCTGATAAAGTAGAAAGATTATATTAAATCAATTGCTGCAAAACCTCATCCAGATATATATATATATATATATATATATATATATATATATAACACAATAATGTATTCACAAAGTTTGTATTTTATTTATTAATGTATTAATCAACAATACAACATAAAATCAAGAAAAAAAGAAACCTGAATTTCCAAGACAAGAAATTATAATTAATATCATACATTTATTTATTCAAACTTATCTTCATCTTGGTTGTTATAATCACCAGATTTAAGCCATTATATCCTCCCTGGGTCTGTGGAATTCATAAATAAATCCATAGCATCATTATTCTGTCAAGGCATTTTTCTTGGTTTTCTATTAGTTAATATCAGGTAATATTTCAGATAAACTGTATATTCCATTATAAAACGCTTTGATTTGCAACTGGTCACTAAAAATGCATGATTTTTAACCTCTTCAAAAAAAAATAAAAAAAAAAATAAAAAAAATAAAATTACCATAAAAACTTGCATTATACTGAAGTATATATAGTAAGTCAAGTTGATATGAGCCTATATATATATATATATATATATATATAAAAAGACTGCTTGGTATCCCTGGGCTAGTGATCATGATGTTTTCCTCTTCCTTACCTTCTTTATAATTTGTTCTCAATTATACAGCGTGTCCATAAAGTCCGTGTGCAATTAAAAATACTTGTATCTTTGTAACTATGATAGAAGTAATCTGTGAAAAGGCTTAGAAAGAAGAAGTATTTAGATTTATTATTGTGATTGTAAATTTTCAACATGTCTGCCATCATTACACATACAAAGGTTAATGTGATTCTGTAGTTCCCAGAAAACATTTTGCAGCTGATTTTTAGTAATACTTTCAATCACATTAATCATCCTAACTTGCAATTCCTCTAAAGAATGAGGTTTAGTTGAATAAACATTACTTTTCACATGGCCCCATAAAAAGGAATCCAATGGAATGAAATCTGGTGATTTTGAAAGCCAAGATAATGAGCAGCCTCTTCCAATGTACCTGTTAGGCAGTTTCAAAATGAAAAATTCCCCAACTTGCAGAGCAAAGTGACAAGATGCACCATTTTGTTGAAACACTGTCTCTTCTATCACTTCTGTTTGGTTCAACTTAGGAGTAAAGTAATTTTGCAGCATTTCTAAATAGGGATCCCATTTACAACCAGCCCTTTAGAAATTCTACAAAAAGAAAGTTATTTTGAAGTTTCAAGTTGAAAAAAATAGGTCAAACCATAAATAAATTTTCTGAAGACAAGAAAAAAACTAGACATGTCAACCTTTCTTATCCTTTTGAAAGATTATTTTTATCAAGTTACAAAGCTACAAATATTTTAAGTTGTACACAACTTTATGGAGTGTGTGTGTGTGTGTATTAAAAATGAAAGAAATACAAGTAAACAAATTTTCTTTTTATTATTTACAAGACTAAGAAAAATTTGCATGAAATTCCAGAAAGGATAGTCAGTGATTAAAATCAATTTATCATAAGAATCAAAAATGAAGAAAATCATGGTTAGAGCCACAACATTCAATATCTCAAATGTAATCTGTAAGATTGAGAAAAAGTTCTTCACTGTGTTTGTTGAAATTCAAAGGAATTTTATTTTTACTATAAATTATGAGAGCCTGGACTCACTGTAACTGCATTAAGCTTCAGCAAGCAACTGGCTAATTTGAACAAAAAGATAAAGATACACTAATTTTGTTGCATGACAACTTCTCCAGACCTGTCACCTTCAGATTATCACTTATTTTATAACACAACTTGTTTGATCAGTATTTCAAACAATTTAAAGATTACTCACAAAAAACTACAATTAGTCTTTTATTATGAAATACAAAAATTTCTCTGAAAGGGTGGCATAAAGTCATTGAAAGCTTGGGAAATAATTTGATGACAGAATAGTGATGTTCTGCATTTATACAAGTAACAGAAATGGGATGTGTGTATAGCATCATGGTTACCAGTTCTGAAAGTTGTATCAAAGTGCAGATTTCAAACTCTGGCCAAGTTTGTTGCATTCATTTTCACTCAAATATCAAAAAAAAAAAAAAAAAAAAAGTATGAATCCATTTCTTCATCCTCCAGCTATGGTTTAAATAGCAGGGCAATTTGGGTTCTTTAGGTTTGGCTGGCAACCAGTCTAAGTGAAGGACATATCTAAATTAAAAAAAAATTGTGACAATTAGGAAACTAACACAATGGTTAGAAGTAGGTTGAAATTTAATGGCTAAACCAGCAGAACTGAATTGACACCTGATAATCCAATCAGTCAAGGTGATTAAGATGAAAAGAAATGGAGACATTTGCATAAACATATTAAAACAACAACTGTAGTATAATGCCTTTATCTCAGTTTCTTTTTTAACTGAGGTAAATTCAGACAGAAGTTACTTTCTAACTTAATTCATTTGAAGCAATCTTTTCAAATTCTACTATGATCTATGTTATATTACTAAACAAACAATAACATCTTTACAGAGTTGTGCATTTATCTCCAATATTTTTGATAATTGTTGGCATTCATGACCATTATGACCTTGTGCATCTATCTATTTTTAGACATGCAGATGATAAAGCTTAATTTCCAATTCTGGTTTTCAAGGAAGGCAAATATGGACAGTCAGTACATCTGTGTACTTGTAAATACTATGATGCCAAAATATTTTCCCCCTCTCACACATGCAAACTTCAAGAAAAATTATGGAATGACCATACATAGAAAATGTTTGCCCATTTTTTTTTTTTTTTTACTTTGAGCTGGGCTCAACCCAGGACAATATGTGCTGGAGACAAGTGCCAATTTTCGACCACCTGAGATAGATTGATAAGGATCATGTCAAATTTCCTAGCTCCTCAGATTTAAAACTTGTGGTCTACTATGTATGGGTCATTGTTGAGAAGGAGTCCAACCAGTGACCTCCCACACGAGGCCACATTTCACAAATTCTGTAATCCATTGGGGTCAAAGGAGCAGCACATTTGCTACAGTCATAGCAGCAGTGGTGTGTTTAGGGCAAGATAACCTGACAGATCACATTCTGCTTTTGAATACTAAGCTTTTCTTCTCATAGACTCATTGCCACTTCAAGGCAATTAGCCCAGTCTGCCCTGCTATTTAACCCATAGCTAGGGAAGAGAATTAGCATTAAATGAACAAAACAGATTAGATTCACTTTCCATGCTGATAACCATTACACTATCTGCATATCCACAATAGACATACAAATATGTATTGAAAACTTTAAAAGCATATAAATACTGATTGTAATGCATCGATCTTTTCAGTGACAAGAGCCTCGCTGTCATAAAAATCAATTTTCAGATTTTTATTTAAACTTGTTTATCTTATTTTTTTTAATTTTGATATTATTTGGGCTTCAACTATCCCTACAGATGTTAGAAATGGGATTTACTTTGTGTTTATTTGCAAATCTGCATTGGCTAAAGCAATGATGTTGAAACTTTTTCTGGTACCATTCTAATGAAACATATATAGTGAGTTCTGATAAAAATTAAGTATATGTGGGGAAAATTGTGAAAATGGCCTACCTCAGAAATGCCTGCGAATCTGTGCGATGTCAAATACTAAAATTGATCCCAGAATTCGACAGCTCCCTCATGGCCCCGACTGTCGTTGAATGGTTTGAGAAGGCCGAACATGTTTGCAGGGTGTCCAAAATAAAAGAACCTGCACTGGTCATCCCACTGAGACTCACGAGGGGAGCCTACGCCGTATATCAACAACCCGGGGACGATGCTGACCTAGAAGAGATCAAGAGTGCCCTATATACAGCCTTTGGAATAAACCCCCTTCATCGCTTGGAAACTTCGTTGGACGATGGCTCGAGCTGGGTGAGACGGTGGATGTCTACCTGGCCAATTTGTGAAGGCTGGTGGTGCCGTTTGGCGAAGCAACGGACCGCATATTGGGATGCGCTTTCCTGGCAGGACTTCCCAACGACACCAGTCGTCTCCTGCGAACGTCTTCAAGATTGGACACACTGGGAATTGACAAATTGCTAGCCAGGGCCTGAAACATCTTGAAAGACACAGAACAGGTCGCAGCAGCCGTGAGAATGTCTGAGACAACGTGGGAGGGCCCAAAGTGCTACAAGTGCGGTGGACCCAACCATTTCTCTAGAGACTGCCAGAGCTGAAGTGACATAGGAGACGGGAGCAGCCGACGGACATGAGCACGACTACGCTGCAATGAGTTAGGCCATGTAGCACAGGATTGCTCGGGAAATGAGTCCGGGGACAAGGTACTGTCGCAACCCTTGCCCCCTCTCAGTCAGTAAATGCAGCATTGCCTGTTGTCAATGTGTACGTTGAGGGTAAATGATGTTCCCGATCGATCATTAGTGCGGATCGATGCGTGACATGGAGCAGTCAACAAATCGAGCTTCAGATGATTGACGGAGTGTCCCGGGCCTGTTGTGGTGTCGGGACTGTATCAATCCTCACAGATGGAGGGAATCATGCCAAGGTCGACGTTTTGGTGGCACGTCAAAGGCCCCTCAGTTACGACCTGCTGCTTGGGATCAATGCAATCTGAGCGTTAGGAGGCATGATAATCACGCCAGCTAGAAATGTGGAACTGGGTAAAGGAAGAAAGGTGTGTGCAGCCCTTTGCATTAGTGAGCCGGATTTCGACGTCTTTCAATTCCGACGTGAGGGTGTGGACCGCCAGGTGGAAATGGGCCCAAAAAGACCCACCAGTTCAGCTTCACAACAAGGTCGCAGAGTACAAAGTTCCTGACAGCATCAGAGGAAAATACGAGAAAGAGCTTCAACAGAGGATTGTGAACGGCTGGTTGATTCCGTACCCCCAGGAAAGACTGGGACCCCCAAAGGGTCTGATTCCCTTAATGGCAGTTGTGCAGGAGCAGAAACAGAAAGTGTGTCCGATACTCGATTACCGCAAATTGAATGACTTTGTGGATGTTTTTACTGCTGATGCAGAAGTGTGCACACACAAGCTGAGAACGTGGCGGCGGCGGCGGCAGGGAGTCAATGTGTTGCTTCTGGATCTGTGAAACACACATCTTCAGATTCACATCGACGAAGCGCTGTGGCCATTTCAAATGGTTATTTTCAAAGGCCAACGCTTCTGTCTTATGCGGCGTCACTCATTACGAAATCTGTTATAGACACCATCACATCGCAAGACTGCACAATTGAAAGTGCCACATCAGCATACGTTGATGATATTTTCATTAATGAAAGTTTGGTCACTGCATCTGAAGTCAGATTCCAGAAGTCCCTGATGTGTTAACCCGTCGGCATGTATTTTCGTTGTGTGGGAAACTTGTTGGACATTTCCCCATGTGTGGATGGCTCAGGGTGGCAGTTGCATTTGTCAAGCGCCTGGCAACCGCAGCAACCAATGGATGGGATGATAACATCAAAGATCCCTCTCTCTGTCGCATACTAGCGGAGATGCTAAGTAGAGTGCAGGAACTGGATCCCGCTGGAGCAGACTGGTGCACGAGTGGTGACAAGATCACAGTTTGGGTGGATGCGAGTTCCGTGGTGACAGGAGTGGCATTGGAAGCGAACGGAAATGTCATCGAAGATGCGTGTTGGCTGCGTCCGACTAATGATGCCAGGCATATTAATTTAGCTGAACTCGATGCGGCGCTTAAAGGAGTCAATCTAGCCCTCCAGTGGGAGGTGACAACATTGCACTTGGTTACTGATTCGGCGTGTGTGCACTGGTGGATTTCTGACACCTTGACCGGGAAGGCACGGGTGAACACAAGGACGGCTGGCAAGATGCTTGTTAGGCAACAGCTGGGCATTATGCGATCGCTGGTGGAAGAATACGAATTGACCATAGACATGACACTCGTACAGTCCTGTCAGAACCGTACGGATCACCTCACCAGAGTACCGCACAGGTGGCTAGAACTGCTCAAGAGAGGAGAACCAGTGCTCAAGAGCTGTGCAGTGGTAGGGAGACGACTGGACGAGGACGAGGCGGGCAATACCCATCATCAAAGCGGATATCCGGGCGTGTCCAGAGAAAGCATTAAATCCGTTGTGAAGGCCTGCACAACCTGTCAGTCAATTGATCCGGCACCCGTTCACTGGGAAAGAGGAGAACTGAGCGTGAAGAGCAACTGGAGCAGACTAGCAATGGACATAGCTCACTACAATGGTGAGAATTTTTTAATGTTTATTGATTGCGGTCCCTCTAGGTTTGCAGTATGGCGGCCGCTGCACCGACAAGATGCAATCACCATCATTCGACTGTTGGAGAATGTTTTCCTGGAGCGAGGCCCACCCATGGAAATACTGACCAACAACAATACAGCATTCACCAGATTTGCAGATGATTGGGATGTGCATCTGCGGTTTCGATGTGCCTACTCGCCGAGTGGAAACAGCATTGTAGAGCGAAACCACAGAACTGTCAAGACCATCGCAGCCAGGAAGGGCTGTACAGTATCGAAGGCAGTTTACTGGTATAATGTCGCATCGAAAGATAACGTTGCACCGTCCATGGCGCCAGCTGATGCACTGCACAAATATCATGTCCGAGTGAAAGGCATTGAAGCCTGCTGCCTGAACTAGAAGTGACTGGAGGGAGATTAAAAAAAGGAGATGTTGTTTGGGTCAAAAACCCACGCAGCAAGTGTATGACAAAATATGGCACTGGACGTGTTACGGAGGTGATTAGCCCGCAATATGTGAGAGTTGATGGGGTGCCTCGTCACATTAAAGACTTGCGACCGGTGATGCAACCACTACTGAGCGATGAAAGCGATTCTGAGTCCGAGAGTAGTGAGCGTTCGATCTGCTTGGAGTTAGACCTGCAGGGCAGTGATTCCAACATCAGCAGCCTCCCGGCAGACACAGTGTTTACTGACTTTGAAACCACAGACGAAAGCACGCATGAGGATGAAGCTTGTGTTGTCCACCTTCGGAGGGGGACTTGACGGCGACAATCGCCACCTCCTTGACCTGT